>PVKM010010222.1:0-35323 GCA_004027735.1 Carollia perspicillata | reverse complement strand
ACAAAATTAATGCACAATGACAAACCACAGTAAGTGAATTAAGGGGAAACTCATCCAATCCGGCAGATTTGAGCAGGTGCTTCCAAGACATAACACAAATTCGGGGCTAACACATGAGTAGGGGAGAAGTACCCCCAGGACGATGGGAGGGTGGGCAGTCAAACCAGGCACAGGACCTCTTCCTGTTCTGGGGGCACTCCTGCGTGCCGTCCACTTCACAAAGGGCTGGTTTCTCTCACCTTTGACTTTTCAGTTTAAATTCACATTCTCAGCATGAGACTCCAAGACCACCCACTTCTGAAAAGCCAGAGATGTGGTCTTTGATAAGAAAGATAATGATGTAAACTATATCGTACAATCTTATTCATTCAACAGCAACTTTTCCAGAAGGAGATATTCCAAGATCTTAGCTTCAGTAAAACACGAGAAGTAGTTCTTTATCCTCAAGGCTATCCTTTCTGAATTGAAGTAGGCAAGTGTCTGTGAAACAATCATCTGTTCTTCTTTAAATGCAAATGCCAGTACCTATCTCCCATCTGGGATTATCTCTGCTGGTAAGAATTTCCCTGGCTGCACCTGATAAGCAACCTCAACCTTTCCACACGCATGTAGAATCTCCCCACAGCGCGGCGTCAGGTCTGGCCTCCACGTCACAGCGCCCTAGTGCTCCTCTGCTGCACTTGCAACCATGTCTAATTACATATTTGCATGACTACTGGCCTGTCTCCTACACGGCACCACCAGTTCCGTGAGGGCAGGGAGTGAATATTTTACTCACTTCTCTACATCTGGAACTTAGCACGGAGCCTACTGATTGTAAGAGAGATGCGTGACCAGAGTCCAGCATGAGGGTAAACTCATCCTAAATCGGGGTGGAGAGGCAAGGGTCAGATCACACAGGCCCTTGCAGCTCACTATTTAGAATTTTGGCTTTTGGCACTAGAAGTAGCAAGGACATATTCAGGCTTTGAAAGATCACCCTGGCCAAAATGTGACCTGAGCAGAGAGAGAGGGGACACTGGGAGAGCAGTCAGGAGGTCATGGAGGTAAGGTCACAGAGGTAACGCCCCTCAGACGGGGTCCCGGGTCAGACCAGATAGGGTGCAGAAGCTGCTGAGCAGTGGTCTGTCTCAGGAACTTCTATAGTATTTCAAAAACTGACATGGTGACAAGTGTCAGTATTTCACAGGGATAGATTTGGCATCCGAAAAGATAGACTTGACATACAAAAAGTAACTTTGATACAAAATGTGAGACTGTTCAATGTAAAAAGAAGTCATTATAATCAGAGCACCTGAAAAGTCAAAATGGGAGAGTAAGCTGAAATAAAGTCTATTCCCCACACAGGAATGATGGGGGACTCAAATGCTAGAAAAATTTTAGTTTAGGTAATAGCTAATAAGCTTAATAATCAATGCAGGTAAAAGCTATTGTTCTAGGAACTGAAGGTATGACCCACCCTGACTCCAGGAGACCATAAGCAGTCCCACCTTTGTGCCTCGGGAGGGCTGCACACAATCAGGACGGTATCTGAGCCCTGGTGCTCCGGGGTGAGATGCCCGTCACTCAGGACACAGACGAAGACCACCGCCCAGAATGCTGCAGCTTCCTATCTAATTAGCCTTTTCCCTGAATTCTAAACCCCTTACTTACACTTTTCTCTGCCTTATAAAAAGGGTCAGTTTAAAATGGAATTGAAGATGGTTAGGGTGCAAACCTACCATCTTCTCAGATCACCGGCCATCTGAATAAAACACCCATAAAGATTCAATCCCTGTCTCTGCTTATTGGGTCTGGTAGGTGACAGGCAGCATGAACAATGGCTTTTCCAGTTTCAGGAGCCCCAGTTCTGAGCAATGTCACTCATACAAGGGATATTAATTATTACATGAACAGACATCTCCTGTGCATTAAATATATTGAATACATAAATGATATTAAATCAAGAGCACAAAATATAATGGTTAAAGGCCTTTGCACAGCCATACTTGTAACTCAACAACCACATAGTTCATTACTTTGAATTTCTCAAGGCAGAATCTCCACTCTGTTTCTCAACATATAAGTTAATGTTGGCTCCAGAAATTTGATGAGATTCTGCAGAGGCTGAGAAAACAAGCTTTACTCCAGAAAATGACTCCACAGCCTATTTATTTGTCTCAGAGCTTGAAGCACTTGTCACTGAAGCCATTAAAGAGTGCCAGGCCCCAGAGAAAGCCAAGCCATCCATAAAGGCACACTTGTGCCCGGGCAGTGGCAGCAGCCTCAGTGCTCCGGTCGACCTCACCAGAAGCATCCTCTCTGCAAGGAAGCTGACAGCAGCCTGCCCACCTCATCACTGAGGCCATGTCTCATGGCAGTGCTTCCTCTGCTTTGTTCTATTTTGTTTGGGACAGGCAGCAGGGAGTATTATTTTTCCACCCATGGCTTCCTAAACTTTACATTTCTGTCCTCAAAATAGAAGCCTACCCAACGCCATTGACAGTCCTCTGCATTCATGTTCAAAGGGGACCACCGGGAATGTCCACTGGCTTCTCAGGGTACCTCCACCTCACTCATTTTTCTTTGCTGGAGTGGCAATGTCTCCAAGCCTTTTGTGGAAAACTGAAGAGGTGACAGGCACCCAGGAGACTTCCGGTATAAGGATTAAGAATGAAGCTGAATACTTAGCACCAAATTACCAAGAACATCTTGCAGAAGTGCTCTTCCATGTTATAGGTAACCTAGCCACCCTCCTTCTCTTTACACAAAATAAAGAATCCTAAGAATAAGACTAGGGATCTGTGGCAGGGGAATCTTAATTTAAAAGAAATGCCAGCGGAAGTCATTAGTAGCACTCTTATTTATGATGCATCTATATTTATCTATGATGCATCTGAGAACCAAGAAAAGCAGCAATGTATTGTTCAGAAGAGACCCAAGCAACAGTTCAATCTGGGGTTCCATAGAGGGTGTGGCAGGTGTTCTAAATAGTCTGAAGCTAAATGCCTAATATTGCAAACTACTACGCTTGTTCCCAAACCCAGTGACGGCTTGAAATACTCTTCTATTCGTTGTTTTCAATATAACCTGAGGAATGTGGAGATGAGAATAAGAAGTATAGGTGATGGAGTGGAAAGAAAATTCATTCCTCTGTGTGTGTGCGTGTATATATGCGTACATGTGCGCACACACACACATATCACAAAACACAAGAAAGAAAATGTAGAAACAAATTCCTCATCCATAAGGTTACTGATCAGGAAAAAAATCACTGTTTAAATGTTAACTTAAAAAAATAATCTTATAGCAGTATAGCACAGTGCCTGCCACATAAATTCTCAGTGTATTTTAGTTGCTATGATAGCTCTTTTTTCTGAATATTAGGCCTGTGGCACATCTGTTTTATGGCCTGCTTTTCTTCACTTAGCAATAATCAATGAATATTTCCCTACACAAACAAATATTGCCCTATGGATAAAATGGCTTATGCACAGATGTCCAACCTGTTGGCATCTCTGGGCTATACTGGAAAAAGAAGAGTTGTCTTGGGCCACATATTAAATACACAAACACACAAAAACTGATGAGCAAAAAAAGGTTTTAAGTAAGTTTATGATTCCGTGTTGGGCCATATTCATAGGTATCCTGGGCAGCTGTGGCCCACAGGCCGCGGGATGGCCCCTCTGCTAGATACACCGTAATTTCCTTCCTCATCCCCTAGCATTCTGACCTTTAGGTTGTTTCTGGCTTCTTACTACAATACCTACTGAGGTGGACAACTGTGTGCACAAGCTTTGCATGCTTATATATTTATTTTTTGGATGGATTCCTGAAAACATAATGACAAGGAAGAGCACTGCCGATCTCCAGAAGTGTCACACAGCTTACAAGCCCACCATCAAATGAGAACCACATTCCCACACCCCTGCTGACTCAGAAAGTTCTCACCCTTTCATCTGTGCTCATCGAAACAGTGAAAAATGGTGTGCACTGCTGTCTGAGTTCCATGATGTGTGTTTTTTGTATCCTGGCCACTTGGACTTCTTTCATATATTGCCTTTCCACATTCTTTTCTAGTTTTTCTATTAAGGTGCTCATCTTTATTTTACTGATTACTGCATGCTTTAAAGTATTTCTTGGTTTGACATTAAAGGCTGGAATAGAACTCACAGTTGAGAATTACTGGCAGGTACCAGCTCTGAAACAGGTGGTCTAAATTAAAATCCTGGCTCTGAAGCTGTGCAACCCTGGGCTACTTACTTAACCCCTCTGTACTTCAGTGTCCTCCTCTATAAAACAGAGGGAAGAATGCCCTTACATGGTCATTAGTCATTATGGATAGTTAATGGGTTAAAATAATTCCTAGCCATGTAGTCATTTTTACAATTAAGAAAGTCTATTTTAAATTTACAGATTTACAAATTTTGTTTTAACTTCTAAATTAACTTTTTAAAATATCCAGTGTATTTTAAGCAGAAATAAAGAAATTAAAAAATATACACAGGATAACTCTATAGATAGATAGACAGACAGACAGAGAAAGAAACACAGAGGATGTATTCATCCAACAAACACCCACTGGATGCCCACCGTGGGACAGGCATTAAGGACACAATGAAGAACAGAACAGAACCCCTTCCTTTACACCCGCCTGGGGGATGCCGACAAGGAAACTGATGCTTGCAGTGCTGTGCACCAAACACCACATTCAAAAGAAATACTACAGGCAGTTTTCATTGCACGTGAAAGGGCATTTGCCCTTCACCTAGTAAGGGAAGGTTCAACTGCCTTAAGAAATCATCAAGATGAGACCTTCAAGAGATGTAATGATTACTCAAGTATCAAGCACGAGAGAGAGGGGAATTTCCACAAAGAGGACAGCATGCTGTGAAGGCTCAACGGCAGGAATGGTTGTGTGATACAAAGGGAAGATGTAAAAGACAAGTAGTATGAATGTGGAAGATAATCACACACATGAAGAGCTGGGAGAGATGAGACTAGATCTGTAAACAGGGGTCGGGGCATGCTCCCAACTCCTTTATGGGATTTATGAGGGCTTTATGCTGGGAGCAAGGAGGAGCCGCTGAAGAGTTTTAAGCAGAGGAGCAACATTAGGTTTGTTATTTAGAAAGATAAGTATAGATACACTTAGATACGAATTAGAGAGGAACAAGACCAGACGCATAAAATGTCAGAACTTAAACTCATGCACAAGACCATATTACCTCAGCTTTGAAACTTAGGATTCTGCAGGGAAAGGGGGTGTTCCTATCAAGTGAGCCGTGACTTGTCTGGGGTCTTATGAGTCCTCAGAATGAGAAACTAGCCGGACATCTGAAATACCTGCGCTTCTCCCAGGACCCTATCGATCATGTTCTACATAAACTGATAGTGGGTAGTCTTTCACCATCTTCGAAACGATGAGAGCTTCTCTTGAAGTACATCTCTGCTTCTTCTCCAGACATTAAGCACAGAACAGATGACTCAGTGCATGGCCCTTTCTATCATACATAATCAAATCTCCTCATGTGGAGCAGAAAATTCCCTGATGGTCAGAAAATGGTTGACCATTTATACAGTTAAACTGTGAGACAGGCACGTTTTGAACAATCAGTTGCTGCAGAACTGTATTCTCAATGAGGAATAATAGTTGCTTTATTCTTCTTTCTATCATTCTGATCTAATGAAGGAAAAAGTCTCACTGTATCATTAGGATATCTACTGCTTGTCTAATATTTGTTAATCCTGTTTTAACAAATGCAGAATAAACTTCAAGCATTACTCCAGCAAGGGTATCTAGGACTCAACTCCTTTATGCATGGTAATTTCCCTGTACTCCTGTGATATGTGATAGTGGTTTTCCACTTATGAAAGTGACAAAATCCATTTTTCAATTAAAGTCAAATCAGTAGACTACACATGCATACAGATGCCAAAAGTCATGACGATAAAGCTGACAAATCTGGGGAACAGTCAAATTATTCCGCCACAACCATATGGGAAGAATCCAAAGCTGACGTCTAAATTCACTGGAATCATTCACAGCAGCAACCAGCAGACAGTAACGCCAGACACCAAGAATTCAGATCTTATGAAAGGCAAGCCAATACATATCACATGACATCAGCACAATTCATTGCCTCATAAAAGTAGAGTGAGTCATCAAATTTAGACAAATGCACTGATAAAGAGATTTTATGATAATCTTTCTGGTTAGGACTCATGCTTTCAGCAAAAAATGGATCAAAATGCCTTAAATGCATGGATCCTGAGACATTAAAAAGCAGTAGAAAGAGCTAATTTAACATGAAATAAGTGTACTTTAGTGATTAAAAATACTTGTTGGACAATTTAAATTTTGCAACAAAGATCTGTCCCATCTTCTCTTGGAGCTAGGAAAAGGAAGTTTTCCATGTCTACATCAAGAAATTTAGAGATGAGATCAATGATAAGCACTACACGTTATCTCTATTTAAAAAAAAAAAAACCTAGGGTGGGGTTCATGGTGAAGTAATGACCAAAAAGTGGAAAAATCTAAAGATTCTGGACTTGTGAGCTTCAAAGGAACCAAAGATGCAAAGAGAGAAGTGGATGACATGAACACAAAAGAACTTAACGGAGAATGGAGAACACAGTTATGCTTGTTAAACTTCATTAAAAAGTATAACAGGAGACAAAACTCAAGTGCAGGGTTGAACACAGAAACAGAGTAGAATCTCTGGAAAACAGAACAATAACTCTCACGAGTAAAATCTTGATAATGGTATTGATGAGGAACATCGGCAGAAAGCACTTCCTTCAGTCAGTCTGCAAACATTACAGAGCAGAGTTACACCAAAAGGCTTAGGTCTACAGGTCCCTCTTGGCCAGAAGTAGCCACCTAAGCACGTTTGTGAATAATATAAATATATCCAGCAAGCTACCACTCACATCATTTACTCAACAAGAAGAAGCACATCAGAGTCACTTCAGTGAGCAGTAAATGCCAGGAATGAGCAGGGTGAAAGTTGTATCCACTCTGTACTCAATGCCTGCAAGACTCTGGGTTATTTCATTACTCAGATACAGAATCACAACTGATTATTTTCTCCCCAGCCACACTGCCCAAATGACAAGTCCTTACAGGACATCTCGGTGCCAGAGTTCATCCTTTCCCACATGTCTGGCACTGCTCCCCAGGTGCACCCAGAAAACCATTCAGCACTTTGGATCCCTGAATCATGTCAAAGACCACAGAGTTAACATCACAAACACATACCACAATGTGTGCTACATTCATCTACAATCCTCAAAAACAACTTAACGAACAACTTCGCAATACCGCGTAGCTGTCCAATGTGCCCACACTGGGTAAGGGCATTTCACTGTGTCCGTGCTGGCGCTGGCCTTCCACAAACGCAGACACGGATGCAGCACAAAGAGTCAGCCACTCTGCTCTCACCGGTAAAACCCTGCCGCCTCGCTAGAGACTAACTCAAGAAGCACTTCATAGTTCTACTGTCTCTACATTCCAAGGTTAATGAAGCTCTCACTGCACTACCAGCCCACCAAGTTAAAAGTTAAGAGGCTGTGTAGAAAGTAGTTAAACAATCTCACTGCTTAAAATTGATCAGGAGCAAAAAAAAAGTGTTTTATCAGAGAAAAATATATAAATATCAAAAAATCTAAACATTGTGAGAAAAAAACTGTAAAATATAAAATGTATTTTAATAAAAATACATATGGAACATCAACCCTTATTTAATAAGAAAAGACTGACTCAGCAAAGTAGACTTAAAATTCATACACGGGTATTTAAGTTGGATTACCGTGGATATATACACATACACACTCATAAGCATACCTATAAACTAATGTGTTATAGACACAGGGATGCCAAAGGCTTCGAGCTTCTTACCACCACCTACTTCTACATCCTGGGCACAATACTCGACTACAGTTGCCAGCCTCCTCCCTTCTTCTGTTACACTTAGGGCCACTACGTTACAAGTTCCAATCAACTGAACACAAACAGAAGTGATTGTTTCCCTTATTAGTTTTCTGTTGTTACATTACAGATTACCACTAACTTAATAGCTTAAAACAATAGCCATTTATTAGCTCGTAGTTTGATAAGTCAGAAGTCGGGGACAGCTTGACTGGGTTCTCTGTTCAGAATCTCACAAGGCAAAAATCAAGGTGTGAGCTACAGTGAGCTCCTGGCTGCAGGCTGGGGAAGAATTCCTTTCCATTCAGCTTGTTGGCAGAATCCAGTTGGCAGAATCCTAGCTGGCTGTCATCCAAGAGCTATTCTCCGCCCCTGGAGGCTGAGTGCATTCCTTCCCATATGGACCCTCCATCTTACACCGCCACAGCATGTCCAGTCTTCCAGTCTCTTTGACTTGCCTTTCTAGTACAGCCAGAGAAAACGCTCCGCTTTTAAGGCATTCACGTCTTTAGAGTAAGCCCAACCAGAAAATTCTCCCTTTTGCTATAGAAAGTAAAACAATCTTGGGAGTGACATATTTTCATAGTGACAGGCTGACCGACACTCAACAGGGAGAGGAATACACATGAGGAGGGGTCATTCAGGGTCGTAACATCCTGCCTCCCACAATCCTCTTCCAGGCCTGGCCCATGAATATCCCCCATCCCCTTTGTTCCAATATACCCATTCCCTTCGGCAACCCTCAAATCACGTGTGGACCTCTAGTCATCCTGGATCCCTGAAGCAGATAGGAAATAAGAATGAGACAGGCTTTGAGCACCACAGATCCATTAAGACATTTTGGTTAAACCAAAGCATTAGGCCTTCTTTCAAAGTTCATATTAACACAACCAAACGAACTGGCTGAAAAGTAGATCTAAGAAAGAATTTCCATGTGGTCACTGAAAAATGGAACTGACAAGAAGAAAACAGGTCAGAAGTGTTCTAGGTTTTTAAAGAAATTTGATTGCTCAGATCGTCCATATTCTAGAATGTCATACTCTGAATTCAGAAATTGAACTAAATGTAAAACCTTCAGAAACAGTAATGTTGTCCCTGAAGCGTCAGACCCAGCTGACGTTAGCATCATTCGAACACACTTTGCTGGCAGTCTGCAAACACAGGACAGGGACTCGCAGTCACGGCGTTCCGACAGGTGTGGCTAAGCAGTCGTTTCAGTCTTTCTGACCCATCACAGACTGCATAAATTGCCCGGGGACTTGGGCTTCGAAATGATTAGGGAAATAAAGAAAATCTAAGCTCCCAAACTGAGAAAAGTTGTACTGTAGAACTGTAAAACTCCATAATGTGTCTTCTGCTGCCTTAAAATGCCCCACACAAGCTGTGAGCACCCACCCAGGTGGCCAAATGCACCAGTGTGATAAGATTGACCCGTCCCCTCTCTCCCTACCCCTGACCATGACCAAATAACATTCAAATGCACCAAGGAAATTCCCCCTCACCTTCTCCTGTGTACTCCCCCCGACCTCCAATAAAGGCACTTGCTAGGGTCTTCATTCTCGCTCTTGGCTCCCCACCCGCTTGGCTGAGCTTGTTCCCTTGGCCCTCCTCCCATGAGGCCCCTCTCAGTGTTAAGTGACTGTCTCTCCAACACCTGTGAGTATAGTAAACTGTGTTTTCTTGCACCTTTCTGGGTAAATTACATCTTTATGAGCAATGAAGTAATTAAGTTTATTAATGGAAACAGATGATCAATGTTTGCTATTTAATATACTCTTCCAGTCTGGTAAAATTTATTTGGCAAAATTTTTCACGGCCAAATAGCTGAGATATTGAAAATAATTGTCAGCAGCTAGACAGAAATAGTCAGTTCTAAACCAAGAGAATAGTTGTGACATATTTATCACAATAACAGTTGTGATAAACAGTTGAGACAGATTATCATCTGATTTGATCATCAGAGAGATCAATCGATGGGAAACACTAAAGGTATATTGCTTTATTCATACAAATATCATCCCTTCCTCACATAAGCAATAACTGAATTTCACAAAAACAGGAGAAACATTTGCCTGAAGAGGGATCTGCCACTTAGAAACATAGGCTACCTAATCTAGCACACGTTTTAAAAGGGAAATAATTCTAGGCCTAAAGCTTCCTCTGTAGCTAAGATCAGGTTCCTGAGCTGTGTGGGGGAAATGAAGAATATGGCTATCCCCTATCTCTGGATGTGCAAACATTAGTGCTGGCTTTACACACCCTTCAAAATACATATACATGCCCAGGAAGAATAACATTTGCCTTCGGCTTTCTAAGACTGTGCCACCTTAAGCAATGGATAAGAGATTGTGTGTTGCTGCACAAAATAAAAGGCTTTTCAGTAAAAAGAAGCAAATGATGCAGTGAATCTGCATCTGGATTCAATGTGATAAATACTGATCGTATCACAAGCAGTCTTCCTCCAAGGATCTCAGAAGTTCTTTCACACTATGATTTCAGTTTTATATTCAGAACATTCAGCGCTACACGTAACTAACTTCAGAATAGCTGCAACTGAGACTTCTCGTTATTTTTGTTAAGGTAGAAAATTTTCTCATGCTCATTATGACCAACGTCAGGGACAGTATTTTATCCTAATAAAATGATCCTTAATGTTAATGGCAGTTATTGAACACTTTGTGGGTGTGTTCTACAAGCTCATTTATGTTCACATCAACTCTAAGAAGTGGATATTATCTGCATTTTAGCAAGTACAGATTCAGAAGTTAATGCTCAAGGTCACAGACAACAGAGGAGGGGGTCAAGCTTTAGCCTTTCCCATTCTGAAGCCACGGTTCCTAATGGCCTTTTAGGGCACCAAGATTGGCAAAGGAAGCCCTCAGAATCCACAGAAGGAAAAGGATGTGATGTCGGTAAATTTGGTGCTGAGGTCTGCTTTAGAGAAGGGGTAAGTACCTGAAATAAACAGGTTAGTGACATCAAAGAAGACCTGCCTGAGAACTTGCCAGCAGCGCAAATGCTAGTTCTGTAAATCTGAAGGAATGTGAAGCACAGTTATGACAGGCCTTCCAAATTACACCAACAGTACACTTATATTTACAACACTTCTCACAGAGAGGTCTCAGAGGGATCCAATTTGAAGAGTAAAATTGATTACACTGAAGCGCATTTTTACTAAAATGGCCTTAGTTTCTTCGAGCTCTCTCACACTGACCAAAATAGCTGGGTCTATGAAGGCAAACCCGCTGTGACGGCTGGCACGTGGGCACACACGGCTGGCACGTGGGCACACACGGGACCGGTTTCATCCTGCATTGGTCAACCTGACTTAAGCAAGGTTCTGAAAAACACGCCCCCATCTTTCCAGGATGTGTCTTCTAACAGGGCTTTAACTGTAAAGCCTGGGAAAAAAACCTCATTACTTCCGAAGAATATCAGAAAGCGCATTATTAATTAAGGCTAATCTATGAAAAAATATTTAAGACTAAATTATGAGAACTATTTAAAGAAATCAGCAAAGCCCTTAGCTAAAGACCCCTTAAACTAGAACTGTTTCAGAAGGATTTAAAAAATGGTACTCATAGTCATTATATAAGATGTAGGTCACATTTTAAGTATTTACTTATTTTTCCCTACGTAAAATCCTTCAACCAAGCCCATTGAGATTTAAACTATTAAAATCTAAATAAGTTGTATTATCACAGCTTATTAAGGCTGCAACACTATTGGGGAATTTTTCAAGACAAGCTGACTTCTGGTCAAGCCCTGGCCTCAAAGGAGTTTGACGAGCAAGTTCCCCAAGGAAAAGTTGAAGCACGAGCTTTCCAGAAAGACGCCCCATCCTCCAATTCCTCTGAGTCTGCGGGTGACCGAGGAAGGAGTGATTCAGAGACGACCGGGGAAGCACAGACCGCGGACGCCCCCGCAGCCACCCCCAGTGCGGCCGCGTTCGTGCCAGCACATCCCGGGATAGCCGGGC
Source organism: Carollia perspicillata (assembly GCA_004027735.1). Taxonomy (NCBI): domain Eukaryota; kingdom Metazoa; phylum Chordata; class Mammalia; order Chiroptera; family Phyllostomidae; genus Carollia; species Carollia perspicillata. The sequence continues at coordinate 23,435 of PVKM010010222.1, read as the reverse complement.
GCACCGACACCGCAAGGTCACGAGGGAAAGAGGCGACTTTACATAATCTCCCGCCGCGCCGCCCGGGCACCTGCGAGCCTCCGCGGCGGTGCAGCCGCGGTCCCCTCCCCAGCGCTCCCGCACCGGGCAGCGCGGGGGCGGGCGCCGGGCAGCGAGGCGGGACACTGGGAACCCACTGGCGCCCGGAGCGCCGCCCGGAGCCCGGGGTGGGGACCGGAGGGCGGGCTCCCAGTGCGGAGATGCCGCGGCGGGCGGCGCGGGCCCGGGTCGCCCAGCTCCCGGCCAACTGCAGGCTCCGAGCGCGCCCCTCGCAGCTCCGCCCGGGACCGCCCCTCGGCGCACCTGTCTCGCGCCTTACCTGAGTGGCTTTATGGAATTGCTTCTTCAGCCCGGCCACCGACATGGTGCTGGAGAACGTGCGGGCGGCTGCGGGCGCGGAAAGGAGGCGGCGGGGTAGCGAAGCGGGGAGGCCGAGCCGGGCAGCGCGCTCGCGGGGCCGCCGCCAGTCGTGCGGCCGCTGGGGCTGTGGGCGCTGGGGCGCGGGCGGCGCGGGATGCGGGCTCTTACTGACGGATAGACACCCTGACGTCAAGGCTGGGTGATGCGGCCTCTTAAAGGGGACGCGGGAAGCCCCGCCCCGCCCCGCCCCTCCACCGGCGCGGGGCTGGCGGACAGGTGCTGCGGATCGAGCTACCTGGGCTCGGGCACAGCACCCGCGGACCTGCGCCGGGGCGCCCGCGGCCGGCTACCGGGGCCCAGTGCCCAGGGCGGTCTTCCGCCCCGGGGGCGTCGTTGAAGACCCCGCGGCCTGCGGACTGCTCCCTGCAGCTTGGTAGCGCAGGCACTGGGCACGACTCAGGTGACCTGCTTGGCTTCCAGGTAGCCGCAGCGACGCTGCTTGCCCTTTGAGTCCGGCCTCTCGGAGAAGGAGTGGCGTTCTATCTGGGGCAATAAATAAGTTATTGCTCCTTCTTTGCCTTGCGCCGCTTGGCTGGGCTCAGAAAACGTTTCTCTGCCCTGGTTTCAATATCCCCTCAACCTACATAACGTTAGGAAAAACCACCAGGCCTTTATTATTATTTATTTATTTTGGTCTGATGCAACTTAGTGAGTAAAAAAGAACCAAAAAAAAAATTTAAGTCCATAGTCAGCCAGGTAAATACAATAAAATTTAGAGAAATAGTATTTAATCCTCTGTTTACATGGATGAAAAAGTCTGAAATGTGAACTTGGCTTTCACTTGCGATAGTGGATTTTGGATTTTCAATCTAAAATAAGCATTACATAATGTGAAGATGCATGATACTAAGTTATACAAATACTTCATAAGTCACAATGCGTATATGGCTAGGCTAAAGTGAAACTCAGATAGAATTAGATACATTGGTAGCAGAACAGCACTGGATGTCTTCTAATTTCTGGTAATCAGACACTCCCTCTGGGTTTTCCACAGCTGAGGAGCACATAGAAAAGAACTTGAATGCTGCCCGCACGTAGGGACCAAAGTTATAAGGAAAAGACAACAGAACGTGAGAAGCTGAGTTGAGAGACATTGTCAAGGGTGAACAGGCACAGCATGGCAGGACGGAGTTCGAAAAACCCCTCTCATTACCTGCACAACCCCTGCTGCTTGGACGGAACCACAGACCTCACCTCCACCCTTCTAGCCAGGCTGCTTGGGCACAGAGTGAACGTTGTTCGAGGGGATCCTGTCTGTAAGCGGGGCTACCAGGCATACCCCAGACAGTGTGAACTGAACACAGAAAAGCAGTCAGGCAGATAGTGGTGGATAACGAAGCAGTAAGAGCACATGGACCAGTGGCCCTGTCGACAGAGATGATCAGAGAAAAGGAGTAAACATCCTGTGCACCTTCTTCGTACTACATAGTAGAACCACACTTTCCAACCACGTTGTGGTTAAATGGGGGCACATGACAATTTTCCACAAGGGGGTTGGGAAGAAAAGTGATCGTCACTTCTTGGCAGAGGATTTAGCTGTTGGTATGAGATGCTGCCAAGCTCTCTTTTTCCTCTGCGACAGTATTCTAAATAGTTGTGCTCTGTCAACCAGAATCCAGAGTGAGGACCAAGCAGAGCAAAGTCACCAGCTGATGTTCAACAGATGTTTAGCATGAGTGAGAATCAAACCTGAGTAATTTTAATTCACTGAGTCTGGAGTTGTTACTGTGGCAAAACTTGTTAGTCCATCCTGCCTGCTGCACAGAGCGCACGCGCTTGCCCCTCTCATTCCCCAGGAGACGAAGGGACATTTTCCAGTTCCTGTCAGGCCCACATGTTTTGTAGTTGTTATTTGTGTTGTTGTTTGTCACTAGATGAAGTTGCCTGCTTTACTCTTACAAAAAGCCTCACTGAAGTTGGGGGAGGTTTTTCTCTTTTTTGCCACCTCCCTGAGGCAGTGGGCAGACTCAGCCCCTGGGCCTGAGGATCAGAGAGAACAGTGGCCCCATGCACTGACCACACCCTGAACTTTTACCCTGCAATTTCTTTACCAGCCAGAGAGGGTAAAGAGTCAGCTCTGGTGAGCCATTCTAAAGGAATGCCGGCGCAAGGGGCAACCTGTGTGTCAGAGAAATATTGACAGGGAAAGATGGATGTCCTGCCAATAGATAGGTGGTTCTACTGATCTCTCCAAATCTAGAATGAACCATCGAAATCTCCTGACTGGGGGCCCATGAGGTGGTACGCCCAGAGCACACGCACTCACCCATAAGGCCCACCATGGTGATTCCCAGCTTCCTGACACTAGGAATCTCTGCAAGAGTTTGGACTTAATGGTGTGAATAGGTGGGGCTCTAGGCTAGAGAGGTTTGGGGTTTAGTTAGTGTTACAATGACTGCTTTTGTACTCTGACAGTTTGATGAAGCCTGTGAGTCCACACACACACTCACATACACACACAACACACTCACACACACACAGGACTACTGGAAATGCTAATAATGGTCATGCTGCTGGAGCAGTTTTCAAACTTCAGTGTATCCGAACCCCCAGAGGACTTGTTAAAGCACCCATTGCCCAGACACACCCCCAGTTTCTGACTCACCAGGTCTGGGTGAGGACTGAGGATGCGCATTTCAAACAAGGCCCTGAGAGATCCTGTGAAAACTACTGGGCTAGTGTAGGGCTATTAGGAGTGAACGTTTTTCCTGATTCTCCAAATTTTTTTTGACCATGCCCAAGAAATTTAATATTGATACAACGGAGTCAATATTTATATTTCTCCAGTTACTCTCAAAATGCCTTTTAACCTATTTATTTTTCTTTTTATAATACAGTTTATTGATTATGCCATTACAGTGGTCCCATTTTCCCCCCTTCACTCCCTTCCACCCTACACATCCCCTCCCACCCACATTCCCCCACTTTAGTTCATGTCCATGGGTCGTACATATAAGTTCTTTAGCTTCTACATTTCCCACACTATTCTTATCCTCCCCCTGTCTATTTTCTACCTACCATCTATGCTACTTATTCTCTGTACCTTTTCCCCTTCTCTCCTCCTCCCTCTCCCCTGTTGCTAATCCTCCATGTGATCTCCATTTCTGTGATTCTGTTCCTGTTCTAGTTGTTTGCTTAGTGTGCTTTTGTTTTTGTTTTAGGTGTGGTTGTTAATAATTGTGAGTTTGCTGTCATTTTACTGTACATGTTTTTTTATCTTCATTTTTCCCACTTCCTACATAATAGAAAAAAAAGTATTTTATAATTAATTTTTTCTACCTGACCCCTGATCTGAACAGTGGAACATTTTCACAGAAGAATGGGCTTTGGTCGAAGCTGCTAAGAGAGCAACTAGTCTGCGACTCATGAGCTCTGGCCTTTAACTGAAAGGTGTGAATTGGGGACCTGAAGAATCCCCCTAGGTCTTTGAATAATTAGCTGAACCCTAAATTAAACAAAACCAAGTCTCCACCTACCCCTGGTTGTTCATTCACTAACCTGGAAGGCGTACCCTGCTGTCCTGCACAGGAACTGCCTGGAGAGAAAAAATTACCTAGGAACTATAGGTCCTTTGGAAACCATGGCTAATTCTCGCAGGTATCCTCTGGATCTCATGTGAATCCAGTATTTCTGCTGAAACCACAATTTGCAACGATAAAGACCTTCGAGATGTTACCTGTGAAAGAGATTGGTTGAGCTCCTTTTGACCCAGGCAGCGAGGGAGGCCTCCAGTCGGTACCGGGATCCGGGTTCTTGTCAGGCAACAAGCAAAGCACAGAAATTTATTAAAGTGATAGGACACACTCAGGAAGTGAAAGCAGGAAACCTTGGAGAACAAGACACCCTGATGGGATCTGTGTAGAAGGTTTTTATTAAACATGGGCAAAGGGGGGATAGGGTGGTCCTAGGCTTCTGACACTGGTGGGGTGTCTTCCGGCAGGCTGGTCCTTGTCCCTCCTCTCCAGATAGTGATTTTTGGGTCTTCCCAGCACTGTCATGGTGTTTCGAGCTGGGGTGGGGGGTGATCCCAAAACCATAGGCCAAATTTATTATAAAATGTTATAATGGCCTTGTTGGTTATTTTTAGGTCTTTATGGCTACTGAGTCTGGTTGAGACTGGGTTGTTTTATTGTTGTTGTTGTCTTAACTACAGGAAATTGAAGAAGAGGAAGTGGGGGAACAGGTGGTCAGTGGTGGAGGGGTGTGCAATACTCCAGCTAAAACAGAGAAGGAGAGGGATAAGGTTGGAGGCCTTTGTTCCCTGTTCTAACTTCCCTGCATCCCTTTTATTAGCAGGCATCCTGGTAGGAGGTTTCGGGGAATGGGAATCTGAGATGCCAGGACCTTGAACTCCAAGGAGTTTCTAGGCCAGCAATTCAGAAAACATTTCTTATAGACAGTTACTGTAACTTAATTACAGAGGGATGAGGGACGAATGCACCAGGCACTAAAAAGTTATTTTCAAACATGAGTGCCCTCTCGGGGTGCACAGAAGCCATGACAGTGGCTCTTTGGAGACATGTAGAAGCATAACGTAGGAAAAGGGAAATCTAAGGTCAAGGAGGAAGCATCTTGTTTAATAAGAGGTGGTTGTAACTCAACATGCTGCCCTCTCCTGTCCTGAGATCACGTCAGTGTAAAATGCTAGATGAACCTAGATCTGCTTTAAAAAGCTCCAATTAAATGAAACCCCTACACTGCACCACCTCACTAATTGGGCAGGAAATTCATGGTCAGCAATAATTCCGTCACATCATTCATGCACTATTTCTCCATGCATTGTGACAAAGCTCCTGGCAAGCACCAGTCGTCTGGTTTGCACAGTGCCCCTGCATCCCTGGCAACCTTCAGAGGGCCCCTGTCCCAAAGATGAAGAGGATAAGCAGCAGCTCTCACCTTTTTGCCCTTCAGCCCCTGACACCTCCTTCTGGCCCACAAAAGGGCAACCTGCTCCCAACTTGGTGTGTAAGCTCATTAAACACAAGAAACACTGCAAAGCTAAGGCATTCAACCCCAACTTCTTGTTTCACAGATAAGAAAACCAAAGCAATGAAAGGAAGTGACTTACTCATTGTTACTTTTTCTGCTCCCGCCTCTAGCCTCAAATCAGGGAAGAACCTCCAGTCAGTGTTAATAAATAAAGATGGGAATGAATGAAAGGAAGAGTGAACAATTTATCACTGTCACCAATGCTGTATTCTTGCCATATTGGGTCTGATGCTCAACAGCCTTCACTCGATAGGTGGGACTCGATAGTACAAGGACTCCGTTGTTTTGGTGTGACTAGCACTTAACATGAGATTTTGTGCCTTTGAATGCTACTGGTAGCCTTGAACCCCTACCCAGCATGGACAGGGCTCACAAGCCCTTTCCTAGAGATGGGAAATCAAGGGAAAGGCCACCTTCTTTTCTTGCTCCCAGGTTTACCACCTACCTACCACACTACCCTACAACAGACACACAGAGAAAAACACACTTTTTTGGTTCTTAGAGGTGGAATGTATAGGTCTTTCTCCCTGCCTCCCCCTATCTTTCCTTCTCTCCCACACAGCCCTACTGCCTCCGAAGGGCAGAGGCATCTTCCTGATAAAACTTCCTCTTCATTTAGGTAAACCCTATTGACCCAATCACAGGAGGAGGAGGAAGAGGCAGGGGAGGGGGGCCTTACTCAAGAGGGTGACTCACTGTAGACTCTTACATCTGGGCCTCTTTCATTAACTACATTTCGGTGTGAAATGCATCCTACTTCCCCAGCAAACTCCGGCCATCGCCAACGCCCATCCTCAGTGCCTTTCCTCTGAAGTCTTTCTCCAGCCTTCTAACCCCACGTCCTCTCTTCATCTGTGGAATCCTGCAGCCCTCATTGTGTACCTCTGCCGTGACCCTGGTCTAACGTGTATTGTAGATATTGAGATATAATATCCGACTCTTAGCTCTTTGAGTGTAGGGTCTTATATTTACTTTTACAACTCTTGGCAGATCATATAAACACCCACTAGATATAGACTAACTGAAGTTTAAAAGCCTGACAGATGATATTTTTAAAAGCTATATCCAGTAGGGGGCCAGAAAGCCAGGAAGTGGCTGAGCAGAGCAGAATTTCAATGGTGGTTGTTGCTGCTCCCTGGCTGCACCCACGCCTACCCCTCCAGGTTCCTGCCCAGTCTGAGAGTTCCCAATGACCTTCCCATTCATTTCCCTTTGTGCATTCCGCTAGAACTGCTTTCTGTTACTTGCAACCAACACACTCTAAATGATATATCCCCTCCACCCCAACCCCTCAATAATATTCTAATCTCGGTTCCATTTTTTACTCAGATCTAGCAGCTCATAAACAGCAACCTAGGCAACTACTGTTCCTGCTAAGTACTGCATTCAGCTCCCTGCTCAGACAAGGGTGGACAGATTGAGTGACAAGGAATGTAGTCCTTTAGCAACTGTCTATTCTGCCTGTAAGACACTGACATTCTCATTTACAAATCAAACCTTTCATTTATTTGATTAGTATGTGTCAAGCTGCCAGCACTGGAACCTCCCAAGCCCCTCAGAATTGACAGCTGAACAAATAAATAAATGTCAAGCAACTGGGCTCTAAGAAAGCAGCATCCACCACGGCTGGAATGAGAGCAAACTTAAGTGTAATCACTAGGACATCTTCACCATTGGCTTACTTATTCGGTTCCTGGATGGATACTGCCATTAGGGATTCTGAAGGCATGTTGTTAACCCCGAACGTAGGATCTGGCTAGTCAGCCTGTTAAAGCGTGTGTTTAAAAGGCCAAGTTCTATTTTAGTATCTAGTTAGCCATGCAGAGAAAAGCTATTGCTTAGTCAAGTACGCATTCTACTCTGTCACATCAAGGGTGCGTTCTCTTAATTACAGAAAGGCCTAGTGAGAAAGGAAGAATTCAGTTTGGCAACAACAACAACAACAAAAAAGCTATCGACAACACTAAGACTGCAGAATACAACCTTCCAACATTCTGTCAGCATCAGATTTATACAGGAAAAAATGTATTCTACTTCACTAGATTTTAGTGAGACAAAATACACTTTAAAGGGAATAAAAGAATAAATACTTTATATACTTTAAATAGATCACTTATCTTTGATTATTTGGGGTCCTTTTATTCTTCGCCTTTTAAGAAATTACCGGTGGTTTTATTACATGTGCACAATTTGTACGTTCTCCAGCCCACACGTGTAAAGCTGACTTCAGTGACAGGTCACATATAAAGCATTATTTTCAAACAGCATTTCAAACATTTAAACTAACATTAAAACACCACCCTCTCAAGAAGACAAATTTTCTCTCCAGATCAAGTCAAAGAAAGTTTGCCACGTTGGAAATTCCACCCTATCAGGACTCCCTCTAAGGCTGGCTTTGTTACTTTTCCCCTAAACCTTCCCCAAGGGCCTACTAAGCGTCAGTACTCAAACTGTGGCCTGCAGATCGCCGCACCCGCATCCCCTGGGACTTCCTGGAATTAGTAAATTATAGAGGCCCCTCCCCTGATCTGGAAGCATTAAACAGCCTGGGGAAGATGGGGAGCTGGTGACTGAGGCTCCACCGGCTCACACTCCGCCTTCTGGAAGCACTGTCAGCCGGGGGAGCGCTTCACACCGCAGTGACTTCTGTGTAAGAATTCTGCTAGCCAATTAGCAATCGAGCAATCGGACCTAGATTTTATCATGAAATTTCTTTAAATACAATTAAGCACCGAGAGATCTACACTGGGCAATATTAGAAAAAGAAAAAGCTCCAGTCATTTCTATGAGTGTAATTCAAGTGCCTAAGAAACTAAGTGAAGGATCAACCCCAAAATAATTACCACTTTTAACTTTCTCCATCTCATTAAACATAAAGTATCATCAAGTTTTTAATTAGATTCACTGAAGCACTGATGCCTCATGTAATCAAAGCATTCTCTCCTGTTTTGTTTCCATTTGTATAGTATTTAGCATTATGTAAACAACCAAATATAAACTTTTAAATTTTCTAAATCTCTTTTAATACTTTTGAGCTGATTATTCTCTTTATTTCTTGTGAGGACTCTGAAATATTAATTTTTCTCAAAATATTTTGTAGTGATAATTTACCCCAAAACTTTCCTTTTCTATCATAAAGTATTCAAAACTAATTTTAGCTATTTTAACAACAATTTCCAAAACAAAAACTAAGACTCAATAGGAAAACATACAAAGAATATTACCTCACTGAAGTTATATAAATAATTACATATTGAAAAACTTTAGTATCACTAAAAATGGGGTTAAATAAATAATTCCAATTTCACTAAGTTGGCAAAGATTTTTAATATAATATTTATTTTGATGAAAGTATTATGAAACGAGTGTTCTACATACTTCCAGGCAGAGGAAAATTGGCACAAATAATGAAGCAGTTTGGCACCACATATGGACTTTTAAAATGTACCTTTAATTCAGTAATTTTATATCTAAAAACTACCATAATTAAATAGAAATTCAGGCAATTAGACATCAGGAAAATGCAAATCAAAGTTATAACGAGATAAGAATTCATGCCCCCTGGGATGGCTGTAATAAAAGATAGATAGTAAGGGCTGGGGAGGGTGCGGAGAGCGTGGAAACCCCTCGGTGCTGGTGGGGATGTAAAATGGTGCAGCCACTTTGGAAAGCAGTCTGGCGATTCCTGAAATGGTTAATCATAGTGACCATGTGACTCACAGTCCCACTCTTGCTTGTATACCCAAGAGAAATGAAAACACGTTCACTCTAACTTGCGCATGAATGTTCACACCAGTGTTATTCAAAATATCCAAAGGTGGATACAACCCAATGTTCACCAGCCGATAAATGGAGAAAGTATGGTACAGCCCTACAGTGTAGTATTATTTGGCACTAAGGGAAATGAAGCGCTGATACCTGCTACAATACAGATGGACCTGAAAAGATTATGCTAAGCGAAGTAAGCCTTTCACAAAGGACTACCTATTGTATAACTTCATTTATATAAAATGCCTAAAATAGGCACATCTATAGAGACAAAACGTAGATTAGTGGTTGCCTTGGGCTGGGGTGGGGGGAGTAATCAGGGCTGATGACTGAGGAGAGTGGGGTTTCATTGGGGGAACACGACAAAGCTGTGAAGGAACTGTGGCAAGGGATGCACAATTGGTCCCAACCCCCAAATTTGCTGTTTAGTGGTTGTATGATTACCTCTGCCACTTGGAAAAAAGTTCTCTGAAATCATCAGTTGCTTCCCCAAACTCTTTTCCTTCTCCCAATCTCAATCCCAAGTGAAACTTCCCTCAACACGCAGCCTGCTGTCTCCCCCTACTGTTCTCTTCCGTCTGCCCCTATTCTTTTGTTTTCCCCAGCACCCAGTTTGTGTTGCCATGCACATCGTCCGATTCTACAAATTAGACACCTAGGAACTGAGCCAGCCCAGGCACATGTACGTCCCCTTCAAGCAGATGGACAAAGAACCAGCAGTGAAAATCCCTTCTGGCTGGTCCAGTGTAGGAAGGCTACAAACACGCACGTAATGGTCATTTCTGTCCCCACCATCAGAGCCCAGTTTTCAAAAGAGTCCAGAGACGCATCTTGCTCCCCTGCTTGGGTCTCCTCCCTGCCCTCTTCTCTGGCCCCTTCCTCTTCAGCCTATATTTGGGTGAAATCAGCCTGCATGTGAGTGATACAGATGCTTTCCCTGATCAGCTCAGGTGGGGATGAGCCCAGGTTCCCAGGTCCAGCAAGGCTTGATCTGAAATACTTAAGTCACTTCTGGGGTTCTTAATGAAGTCAGTGGGGAGAGAAGACAATGTCTGAGTCAAGGTCAAAACATACATTCTAACACAGAAGCTAGTTAAGAATCCATCAATGTGAAATACTAATAGCTTCCATTTGAGCATCTTCCTGTGCATGCCATTTTGTAGAAGTGACCCCATTTAATTTTCTCATGACATGTGGATTCTCATGCCCATAGATGGATGAGGACACCGCAGTTTGTATAAACAAGTAATTTTGCCCACAGTTACAATTTGGTGAGAAGTGGTGCAGGAGCTCAAACCCAGCTGTGTCTCTAAGGACTCTTCTCCCCCCAGCTCTGTGTCTCCTGCCCCAGAACCACCTGCCAGGACTAAGGCTTGTCTTCCTGGAGAGAGAAGAGCGGTCAATGCAACGTGGAAAGGAAATTCTTTCAGGAGCTAAATGGATGAAGTACAAGAATGACACTTTGTGGTGGGCCCACATGATGATTATAGTTTCAGATAGCTCAAGTTGGCAACAATCCTACATCCTTTAGGGGGTTTTCACTGGATGACAGTTCTTAAAGATAGAGTTTTTTGTGTGTGAATCGTAGACTGTTGCTGATGTGGAGTCATTCATCCTCTCCATATTGATGTGATTTCTCCCCACCCAAGCTTGTCTACACCAGGGGATGAACCATGTTCAGATTTGTTCTTTTACTTGCCCAAGTTCCCTAGCCCCTGTTAGTATGGAGTGCTCTCCTGTAGAGATTTATTTTTCTTTTCTCCTATTGATGAACACTTGGACTGCTTTCCTTTGGGGACTGTTATAAGGCTGCTGAGACCATTCTTGAATGTATCACCCATGGCACACACGCACAAGCATGCCTGTTGAGTCTTTACCCAGGAAGAGAACTGTCAGTCGTAGGAGACTGTATGTTCAACTTTATTATAGAATGCCAGACAGAGTGACAATGGTCGCACTGCTATACAGTGTCACTGGCAACGTTAGACAGTTCTTCGTTCCACATTGCCACTGGAACTGGGTATCATCAGGCCGTTAGATTAGCCATTCTGCAACAGTATCTAAGGATTGTAATTTGCATTTCCCTAATTATTACTGAAGTAGAGAGCATACATTCATATTTTTATCGGCCATTGAATATTTTCTTTAGTGAAATACCCATGCAGATATGTTGTCTCTTCCTTACTGCCTTGTGGACAATCTCAGGATACCCCAGGGTCAACCCCTCTCTCAGTTACCAGGCACAGGACGCTTTCCTCTGCTCCATTAGTCTCTCGGTCCCTGTTCGAGAGTGAGACTGGCCTGTAGTTTTCCTTTTTCGCACTGTCCTTGTCAGGTTGAGGTATTAAAATAATATCGGCTTATTAAATCATGCTGGGTGTGTTTCCTTTTCTCTTATTCTCTGAAAGAGCTTATATTAATATTTTATTTCTTCCTTAAGTTATTGGTAAAATTAACTACAAAGGCCATCAAACCCAAAGTTTTTCTTTTGGGAGGTTTTCAATTATGAATTTACTGTTTGCTAAACTACTTCTTTTTGTATCAGATTTATTCTCTTTTTAAAGGAATTTATAGATTTTATATAAAAAATTTAAATATATTAGCATTAAGTTGTTCATTACACTCCCATATATTTAATGTCTACACATTCTATAATAATGTTGCTTTCTTCATTTCTGACATTGGTTATTTTTGCCTTCTCTCTCTTTTTCTTAATCTGTTTCAGAGAGGTTTATCAGTTTTATTAGTTCCTCCAAGGAAGAAATTTTGGGTTTATTTACTTTCTATATTTTATATTTGCTTTCTATTTTATTAATTTCTGTTATCATTGATCTTTCCTTTTACTTTAATTTGATATTTTTCCTAGTTTCTTGACGTGAAGAGCGAGCTCACTGATTTTCAGAAGTCCCTCGCCACATATGAAGTTACCAGTTTCCCATTGAGCATAGTTGTAGTTGTAGCCCACAGATGTTCGTGCGTACTGATTTAATTATTCTGTTCAACATATTTCCTAATTTCTATTATAATTTTGGCCTTGACCCATGAGTTATTGAGAAGTATATTGCTTAATTTTCAAATATATGGAAATTTTAAAAATATCTGTTTATAATGATCTTTAACTTAATCCTTTGGTATATGTAGAACATAGTCTGTTTGAATTGAATATTTTGAAATTTGTTGAGGTTTGCCTCAGGTCCCAGCATATAGACAGTTTTTGTAAATGTGCTGTGTGTTTTTTAAAATAATGCCCATTCTGCCTTTGACAAGTACAGTACTCTATGTATTCCAATCGGTTGTTTGATAATTATGTTGTGAAATCTTCTATGTTGTTATTGATTTTTATCCATATGTTTTATCAATAACTAAAAATATTGTGTTAAAATGACCCACTATGAATGTGAATGATTCTATTTCTGTTAAATGTCACTTTAATTTAAAGCTATATTATTAGCTGAATACAATTTAGGTTCATTACATATTTCTGGTGAATAAAACCCGTCATTCTATTAGACATGTTCTTTACCTCAAATGCTTTTTTAATGAAAAATATTTTATCTGATATTAATATTGATAAACAATGACTATTTTACACTAGTTTTCTTTTGGTTAGTCTTTGTATTTTAATCTTTCTGTATCATGTTTTAGATGTATATTTTATAAACCTTATATACTATTTTCAGTCTAGTCTGAAATTTTTCCTTTAATTTGATCATCTATTTACATTTAATGTAATTTCCGATATACTTGTTATGCTAAATGAAATAAGCCAGAGAAATACAACTACCATATGATTTCACTCACATGTGGAATCTAATGAACAAACTGAACTAACAAGCAAAACAGAGACAGACTCTTAGATGGAGAGCAGGCTGACAGCTCTGAGGGGAATTGGGAGGGTTGGAGAGATGGAGGAAAAACGCAGGGAAAGGACTCACGGACACAGACAACAGGGTGGTGATTGTGGGGGTGATGGATAAAGGGGGAAGAGAGTGTAGGGGGGATAAATGGTAATGGAAAAAAGCAATAAAAATAATGTAAATAAAGTCAAAAAACTATAATATTACTCTGTGTTCTCTACTTGTTCTACCTGCTTTATTTTCCTCATTTCTGACCTTCTTAACTTGTTTGGATAGCACTGTTTGTTATTCAGATTTTTGCTGCTATTAGATTCAAAGTTATTAATATAGACCCTTTATAATGGCTACACACGAGACTGTCACATACACTTGTGACCTATTATAATGCAGTGTTGATGGGCACTCTTGCCCTTCTCTTGGGCAACACAAGGGTTCTAGGATGCCTGAACTCCAGTTACCTGCCTCTGACCTAGATCTGCAAAACATTTTCACTACTGTCTTATACAGACAATATTCATTCCAATTTATTCATAAATATCTCTTGTTCTTGCTGTTCCTGTCTTCCTGCTTCTCCCACCTTCCATCTATGAACATTTTTATTCTGCTTGAAAATTAGCCCATGGTATTTTTTTAGGAATAGGTGTGCTGGCGGCAAATCCTTTAAGTTTATGTTCATCTGAAAATGTTTTATTTCAGTTGCATTCTTTAAGGATGAAAATAAAATTTTAGGTCAGCACTTATTGTCTTCTGCTTCCATTATTTCTCAAATTCAGCCTGTCTCATTTTTGTAATGTGAGGGTAATACGTCTTCATGCCTACCCACCCCTGGCTGCTTTTAAGATTTTTCTATTTGCCGTTTGTTTTAAGCAGTTTAACTGTGATGTGCATAGGTGTGGATGTCTTTTATTTATCCTATTTAGAGTTTGTAGGACTTCTTAATTTATGCATTGATGATTTTCATCAGTTTTGTAAATTTCTTAGCTATTATTTATGCAATTACCTTCTTGTGTTTTTGCCCTTTTGTCTCCATGTTTCATTCTTATTTCTCTTTTGTCAGCTTCATTCCTAACTATGTTTGAATTTTCATTCTTTAGTTGTTTGAGTTAGTATATAAATGTATAATTGATTTTTTCTATAATGAGCTTTTATTTAATAACCTTGTGGAATCCATTTATTAATTATAATAGTTTATTAGATACTCTTTTGAATTTTTTAAGAATGCAAACATGTCTTGTGTGAATGCTGTTACTTCTTCCTTTTCCATGTTTAATTTTTTCCTTGACCTAACTGTACTGACTAGAACCTTCAGTGAAATGTTGAATAGCAGTGGTACTAGCTAGCATCCTTTCTCTTTTCTGCTCTCAGGTGAAAGTTTCTAATATTTCTTCCTTCATTACTGTATTTGTTTATTGTGTTTTTGTAGACACATTTTATTCTATTTAAGAAATTTAAGAAAATGTAGTTTGTTAAGAGTTTATTATAAACATGGCTAAATTCTATCAAATGTTTTGGCTGCCTCTATGAAATAATTTTTTCTTTATTCTGTGTTGAATTACATTGATTGATTTTTCAAATATGTGAATAAGCTTGCATTCCTGGAAAACAAACAACTTGTCCGTGTTATAAGTGTACATTTGTATATTGATGGATTAAATTTGGTAATATTTTATCTAAAGTTTTTTGCGTCTATGTTAAGAGTAATTGGCCCTTTTCTTTCCTTTCTTGTAACACTCTTTTCAAGATTTTTGTTTGATTCTTTCAGACATCTGAAGGCACAAACATTCTAGAATCATCTTAATCATTTTCAGGCGTAGAGGTGATTCTCAGCTGGCTATGGTTCCTGAAGGCACCAGACTACTCCCTGCCTGCCTTTTCTCTTGGAGAGACCTTCTGGACGTCAAGCCCAAACATTACCCAGCACCACTGAATTTTTGTCTTCCTCAACTCTGGAAACTTTAAAAAGTGTTACTTAGTCCTCAGCTTGTCAGCTGTCTTTTCTAGAATTTGCAGATCTCCCCAAGGAAATGGAGCTCCAAAAACCATGTTCACTTCTAGATTTCCATCTTTTCCCAGGATTATGATCTGGTAATGTTTCACAGCCTTACATCTTTAACGTTTTGAAGCAGAATTACAAAACTACTTTGCTCAGCACTACTAGTCGACCTTAGTAAAAGAATGACCCAATTTGAGAAGTGCTTTTTCTGCTCTTCCATTCTAAATTAAAGTTTTGCTGTATAGAGCAATCTTGGATGTAGGTCCTTGCCTTTCATGACTTGGAATGATGCATGCACTGGCTGGCAGTGCCCGTGGCGTTATGGATGAGACATGAGACAAATTCGCATGGACTACCAAGTCCTGTAGAGGAAAAGGGGACAGCAAGGCTACTCCCTCAAGGGGGGAGCACCTCAGAGCAGCCTGGCCACCCTCTCAAGTGGAGAGTGCCTAGGAGCATCCTGGCAACTCTCTCAAGGGGAGAGTGCCCCAACCCTTGCCTGGATAGCGGTTTTATTGGGTTTCTTGTGCAGGAATTCAGGTACAACTTATTAATCATTCTCAGGCAGTAAGGATTAAGCGACAGATAAGAAACCATTAGGGCTTATTCTGATTTAGGGTCTGTCAGCTGAAAGGTTATGAAACTTTGGAAAGTAAATTCCAGATCACCTGGGGAGCCAGCCCTTTCCAGCACAGGCCTGCACAGCCCTCTGTTATTGTTTCAGGCTTAAGTCAGGCAGAGGAGGCAAGGTAGCCAAGGAATTTTCAGAGACTTCTGGAGGACTCAGGGGAGTCAGGCTTCGTCAAAGCCAAAGGGCGAGGGTCCAGCACCCCTTTTCTCCATAGCCTAAGTCCTTCCCTGGGGCCTCCACATGATCATGCCTATCTTAGGTCATTCCCCACTTGGAGAATCTTATCCATCATTGGCTAACTGATCAAGCATTGGAGGCCAGTTATGAAAAAAGGAGCAGAAGCAATGCTCCTTCCAGGGAGATAAGCTTTGTCTCCTTAGTAGCTTATGGTCCAAAAGTCACTCACTCAGCCTTAGCCATGGGGGCATTTACATCTCCTGAAACCAGGCAGGGCAGTTTCCAACATTGGAATACTTCTTTCTAGCCCCTTCTTGCCTGTAAGATCTCTTTTGAGAAATCAGCTGACAGTCTGATGGGAACTCCTTTGTAGGTAACTGTCCCCTTATCTCTTGCTGCTTCTAGAATTCTCTCCTTCATTTTAATCTTGGCTACTGTAATTATGATGTGCCTTGGTGTGTTCCTCGTTGGATCCAACTTCTTTGGGAGTCTTTGAGCTTCCTGTACTTCCTGAAAGTCGATTCCCTTTGCCAGATTCTCAGATAAGGTCAACTTTAAGGAGTTCATCATCACCAAGCTCTTATTATATGAAATATTAAAAGGACTTATCTAAGAAAAAGATTAAAAAATATGAATAGTGAAAGGACAGCAAACTCACAGTTATTAACATCCACACCTAAAACAAAAGCAGATTAAGCGGACACCTAAAACAGGAGCAGAGCCACAGAAATGGAGATCATGTGGAAAGTTAGCAACAGGGGAGTGAGAAGAGGAGGGGGCCAGAAGGTACAGAGAATAAGTAGCATACACGGTGGGGAGAAAACAGACAGGGAGAGGGCAAGAGTAGTGTGGGAAATGTAGAAGCTAAAGAACTTATGACACATGGACATGAACTAAAGGGGGCAATGTGGGTGGGAGGGGGTGTGCAGGGTGGAGGGGAATGAAGGGGGGAAATGGGAGAACTGTAATGGCATAATCAATAAAATATATTTTAAAAAAAGAATGACCCAATTTCTTTGTACACCGTCACTGGAATCAGATGCTTTTAACTAATTCGGTGATTGCACAAAACAAGGTCCTGGGAGTCGCTGGTGGCCACAAAACATTCGCTTCGCAAGAGCTGCCTCTCTCTAGCATGGAGCCAGGAGCACTAGAGTCAAAGAAGAGTCTGAAAAACTATAACAGGCCACTGGCGATATGGATGAATAAGAATTTAACTCATCTATTGAATAATTTTATTTAGAATGAAACAATTCTCCTGAGAGAGAAATCAGTTTCTTCATTGCTAAAGAAGACTTAGCAAGTGTGTTTGTAGTGCTTAGCTACAGTATTGAAGATTTAGAATTTTTTAATAGCAAAAGTATTAGATCAACATTTATGAGGCAAAATATAAATAAGAAACTATTAAAAATTATGCTAGTACTATTAATAATATCATGAAAATAATCAAGTACTTGACTAATTCCACAGTCATGACCCACAAATATCCACGCTGGCCTGGTGGGTAATGGCTCTCAATCCATTATATTGTGGAAAAAAAGAGTTAATGGCTCAGATTGAGAGTCGTGAGTCACACCCCCCACCGCACCTCAGCCAGGAAACATTAGAAAGTAGATGTGGCAAATGACCATGTTCAGCACGTGCCCTTTTTTACATTGTCTTATTTTTACATCTTAAATAGGTGCTTCCTTTTAAGAAGATGTTATCTGGGGGGAAAAGAAGAGGCCCAAAAGTCTGTGCAAATGGAGAGTATTAACATAAGCCTCGGAAAAGCAGCTTGGGGAGACTCCCCACCTGACGATTCATAAAGCCCACAGCTGCTCCTCCATCCGGCCCAGGGTCAGAAACAGTCTCCTGCTGAGTAATAAACATATTCACAGATAACATCGCCAAGTCCTTCACAGTCTCCAGAGTGAAAACTGAGGCACTGAAAGAACCTTACGATCAACACAAGAAATATGGAAGTAAAACAAATAGGATCTTGGAAATGGAAATGCAATGACCAAATTCCCAGTACAGCAGCATGTTGTTACAACAAAAATATTTGAATTTCCACAGAGCTCTAATGCTGTAGGATAAAAGGATCTGTTCCAAGTAGTGACCAATACAGAAAATCGTGTCTTAGAAGGAAACCGAAGAACAGACACTTTAATCTCTACTATACATGTCTTATCATCAGTGTCAGCGAATATTAATTGAGTTCTCAGAGAGCACTCAGCCATGCCTGCCAACACTTGCAGTAAAAAACACAAAGAAGACTCAGTCCTTCTCCCCTTGGACATTTCATTCAAGCTGAGCAAGATGTACAGCTCATTCTCTTTCTATCACTTTCATTTTCTTTCTCCAATGTGGGATTCTCCATCCTCCAAATGAAGATCAAATTGGGAGGATTTAAATGTGCCTTTGAAGAAATGGAGAAGAAAGCAAACTTGACGACTACATACAGAAATGTTGTGTCAATTGTAGGAACTTTAAGGAATTATGAATTGTAGAATAAGAGCTAGATGCAGGCCCAGGTTATGAAATCAAGTTCCAGGGACGCAGGCATGAGAAGACAGGCGCCCTCTCTTTCTGCCTGATGCATGAGGCACTCTCAGAATTTTTGTGTCCACAGACCTAGCCGGTCAGAGAAATATTTCTCTATGTTAAGAAAATATATTAGCAAGTCTGATGATAAATGGTAGGCAGCCCTCATCCCCAGTGTAGGGAGTGCATAGGGCACACGGGCACAGGCAGATCCAGGTCTCAGGGAGCCTAAAACTTACACAATGGTAGAGGCCTCTTCATGAAAAAAGCACAGCATTACAAATACAACATTAGGTCAAGGGCCTTGGGGCAGCAGAGCCCTGATGCCTGAGCTCCTGTCTTCCCAACATGTGCTCAGTGTCTTCAGGACACAGCCTCTCCTCAACTCCAGCTGTTACCCTTAGGGAACCTGACCAGAGCAGCCAGATCTTCCGATATTTTTAAAATAGCCAGATATCTGGATTTGTATGGCCAATTTCCCCCACTTTTAAATGTTGACAAAAATTCAAATTAAAAAAAAAAAGAAACACTTTGTAAGACCCAGCCTTTGATCATCATTTTGGCACCTCTAACTGATGAAGTTATTCAGGGATTGAGGTCAAAGGAAGATTGTGGTCCACATCACTCAGCGCCCTCTCAGCTCTACGCCCTGGTGGGGGCTGACTCAGTGGGAGCCCTGACCCACGTGGGAAAAGCCTTGAGCTTAGATAATGATCCGGGGTGAGGAGCTGAGAGGAGGGTACGAACATAAGGAAAATGTCAGAACAGGGTGGCAGAAGGAGATGACAGACTGAGTGTGGGAGGAGAAAGAAAAACTACTTCCAGACCCCTTTCTTTGGAAGTAGATTGAATTATGGCCCCTCGCAGTGATTTGACAGCTGGGGTGCATGGAAAATGTGGTCCGCAGCCCTGGAAGTCCTGTGTAAGTCTCTGTGAAGGGGACCCAGCAATTCATTTTAATAAGCACTGGGCAATTCGTAGACAAAATGGCATTTGAGAAACACTGGAGAAAATCTTTTTTTTTTCTTTTAATCTAGCCAATAGCTGTCTATGGGAATGGATACATGTGGAAGCTCCCAGACTTCCAGTTAGCAGAACTGGTACTTCTATAAGGGGTTAGTTAGTTGGTCTTCAGCCATTTACTGCCTTATCCACAGCCCACACACTTTTAGTTCTAAACCGGGATGGCTCCCCACGCTACCAACAGAATGAGCCACTGACACTTTAAGAACGCTGTGCAAGTTAAATAGCCACGTCCCTGAAGATTTCACTTTCTGACTTCCTCCTTGACGTCCTTGCTGACACAACGCAAGCTCAGCTATATTTTAGTGACACTTCACAGCTGAAGTGTCCTGAAAACCAAAGAGGTGCTTTATATGAACCACAAAATGCTTACCAAGGACGATGTCAATACTGGAACCTTCTTATTAACACACTCTTGATTATACTAACTTCGTTTCCAAGCCTTTTGAAAACAATAAATTTCAGGTGTTTCTGTGCTGCAGGAAGAGTGTGGGTCCCTGTGGACCCCACTCCCAGGAAACCCCCTTTCCTAAGCATCTCAAACTAATTAGCAAACTAATTGGTATTAGCAAACGAATACAGTCACTTTAATGGGCTCTTCAAATGTGGAGGGTTACAATCCCAAATGGTTCCTGGCCCCTTTCTTAATCGTGAGTCTCAGTTTGAGATCTAACAGTATGTCAGTCACAGGGTGGCGGAGCCGGCGACCAGGCTTCAGGCAGCATCAGGGCAGCCTGAGATTGCCGTGGCCTACAGCATTGCCAGCCTCCCAGTGCTGGGGAGGGAGTCAGAAAATAAAATGACTAGTGAATGGTTGGTACGTTTGGTGTAGTTTTTCTCAAGTCTAGCTGCACATTAGAATCAACTGGACAGCTTTGAAAACTACCCATGATGCCTCTCCTGACCTCCCACACCCACCAAATGAATCGACTCAGATCTCTGAGGGTGAGGCCTGGGTATCTGCATTTTTTAGTTCTCCAGATTACTATAATGTGCGGCCAGGTCTAAGAAGCACCAGGTCAGGGGATACATTTCATTTTGTCCTTTGTCTTTTGTGGAGAATCTCTCTGATGAGGAGAACCAGGGGCATGTTGCTGGTTACAAAGGCTCATTTACCACTAGTCTATAAGACTTGAAAAACAGCATTCTAGACATTTAAAAATGGCAAAAGCCAAGTGTGTGTGTGGACACACGGTCACACACTCAGGCACAAATACAGGCATGGCTTGCAGATGTCGCGGTTCTGTTTCATTCTACCACAATAATGCAAGTATCACAATAAAGTGAGCCATAATTTTTTTCTTTTTTGCTGATGCAGGTCTTGCCTTTTTGTAAAACACGCAACATCTGTGAAACACAGTGAAATGAAGAGGGAAAAAAACCAACCACAAGGTATGCCTGTATTCATAACTGTTATCCTGTGGTGGTCCTTTCTGGTTTATAAAGCACTTTCACCAACAGGGTCTCACTCAGTCATCATGGATACTTACTAGAGAAGTCTTATTAATGATGTTGTCCCCATTTTACAGATGAGGAAAGTAAAGCTTCATGGAAGGTTATGGGACCAGCCTGCAGAGTTGTGTGGGCTGGGCCCTGCGCAGGAGCTCCCAGGCACAGCACAGTGGGGCTGAGGTCGAGCGTAGGCATTGCTTTCCAGCCCTGGCACAGGGCATTGCCCATCCTGAGGAACGGTAAGTTTTTAAAGCTCACACAAAGGCATGGTCTGCGCCAGTAGCAGGCCCCCCAAATTGAGGGGCGGGGCAGAAAGTCTGAAATCCCTGCCCACCACCCTGTACTGTAATAATGTCAGCCACGGTCCACCAGATGCCGGCATGCTGCTCAGTCCTGAGGACCAGGGCTTGTGCACGCTCTGGCCAGCAGGCTCTTCCTTGCTGCCCCCATCCAAAGTCGGGGTCCTGAGGGCTGGAGCAGCCCGAGGTGGTGAGATACTTGTGGGAACACTGGTCTCAGAGTCAAAGTCTTCAGGCGTGCCCCAGGGCCATCACTGTCCAGGAGACTGTGAGCACTGTGGCTAATTTCTCTGGGCTTCCATTGCCCTGGCTGATCCCATTCGAACATTCTGAACGTTTTAACTAATTATTATTACTGGCTTCCGCAAACACTGTCCATTAAATCCCAGCTCTTTATAGGAAGGAACAAGGAATGACTGCCAATACTACTTCAGGGAGACATTCCAGTCTTTAGGGAAACACTTCATTTCCTCTGTCAAACTAGGAACCCACCCAATCTCAGCATCCCCAGAGGAAAGACAGAGGCTGAAGCAAGGCCACGCTTGCATGGCCAGTGACAAGGATGCTTTTGCTTCCATCTCTTTCCATTTCTCTTTAAATTGCAAAAGCAAGCCAGCATAATTAAACCCAGAGTGTGACATTTATTGTTTATTTGTTATCTTATGTAGTACATAGTTCATGTATAGAGTTAGTTATGGAACATACAATTTAAAACCTTAAAGTTATAAAATTGGATTTTTCTTCTCCCACCTCACCATTTTGGAGGTAATGCCCTATTTCCAACATAGTACAGCACTCACTCCCTCGCTCACTCTCGCTCTTTCTCTCTCCTACTCTGTGGAGAGGTCACAATGTTGTCTCTGTGACATAATTTTCTTCCAAAGCCACCACTCTGGAAAAAAGCCACGAGCACAAGACTTTGCTGAGCCTTGGCTCCAGGGCCAGAGTCATATGCAAGGACTGAGGCTGCCAGTCCCTGGAGGTCCTAACCGGAGCACGTGGTTGGGAGGGGGTGTGGAGAAAGCTGCTGGCTCTAGACCACCTTCTGGTGAAGGTGACTTTGAATGCAAATACAATTAACCAGGTATCTTGCCTCTTGCCATGAACAAGCCAGGTAGCGCAATACAATTCTGTCTCCTGAAAGATTTTCTGATGGTGACTGAGACACAAGTTGAAAATACACAGACACACAGTAGTTAAAAATAAAATAAAACTGTTTTTCTTTTGACATGTCTAAATTTTCATTAAGCCTCTCAGAATTCTCCCTTTAAATGTTCACCTCCATCATGAGGTCTGCAATGCCGCCAAGTTGAAAACAACTCTACAATGGCACATCTGCTTTGGAAAACTGTCTGGAAGTCCATCAGGAGGTTAAACGTAGAATTATCGTAGGATGCAGTAATTCTATGCTTAGTTATGTACCCAAGAGAAATGAAAACATAAAACTTAAACATGAACGGTCATAGTAGCATTATTCATAACAGCCAAAAAATAGAAAAAAACTCAAATATCTCCCAAATTATAAATGGGTAGATAAAAATGTCCTATGTCTATACAATGGGACATTATTCAGCAACAAACAGGCATGTTATTAATGCATGCTGCCACGTGGATGAACCTGGAAAACATTATGCCCAGCAGAACAAGCCAGTCATGAAAGACCATGTTGTATGAGTCCACTTCTACTTAATGCCCATGATAAACAAACCTACTGAGGCAGAAGGTAGATTCGTGGTTTCCTAGGGCTGGGCGTGGAGAGAGAAGAGGGAGGAAAGGGGAGCGACTGGTAACAGGTAGGATTATTTTTTAGGGAGGGGTAATTAAAGTGTTCCAAAATCGATTGTGGCGATGGCTGCATAATTCCATAAATATACTAACAGCCACTGAATTGTACATTTTAAATGGGTGAATTGAATGATATGTGAATTTCATCTTAAAATGTTATTTGGAAAGTAACTGTATAGCTGCAAACTGCTGGTGGGAAGAAAGGAATCCCCAATCCAACCCAAATGCACATTTTTCTGGTGCTTTATTTGAACACGCCCTAGGAATATCTAATGTCCCCAAATGTCCACTAGCTCTTTAGTTCAGAAAATATAAATTCTCAAGTCTACTGCTGGCCATGCTTGGTTGAGAAACATTGAAGCCCCAGGGAGAGCTAAAATGGAGTGGAATTATTTAAGAACATCCAGCCCTATCTCCACCTCAGAGCAAGATCCTGACTAAACCCTCTGCTGAGCCTATCACCAATACTTTGTGAG
>PVKM010010221.1:23211-35513 GCA_004027735.1 Carollia perspicillata | reverse complement strand
GAGCCACCGGGGGCTGATGCAGAGTGCCAGCTTCAATCTCCAAGTACACTTTTAAATTTCTACTACACTTACCATCTGTTTTTTCCATGTCTGCTACAATTTTTGATCTCCTATTTTCATATATGCTATGGTGCTGTTGGCTGTCTGCTCTGTTCCTCTGTAGATTGGCTGGGTTTTTCTCCCATGTGTAGGGGAAAGTGGAATCTTCTCCCTTCTACCATGCCACCATCTTCCCTCCCATTCTCCATCTTTAGTTTGTTTTTTTTTAAGAAATTGCATACTGCTTTCCACAGTCATTTCACCAGTCTGATTCTCACCAACAGTGAAACTGTGATACATTTACACAATGGACGGCTACGCAGCAGGAAAAAAAGGAGCTCCTACCCCTCAAAACAGCATGGATGGAACTGGAGTGTATTATGCTAAGTGAAATAAGCGAGGCAGCAAAAGGCAAATACCATATAATGTCACCTATACGTGGAACTCAATGAACAAAACAAACAAATGAGCAAAATAGGATCAGAGACAGGGAAATAAGGAATAAACTGACAATGACCAGAGGGGAGGGAGGAGAGGGAAAATTAGGGAAAGAAGGGGAAGGGTCTAGTTAAGGAACATGTATAAAGTACCCACAGTAATGGACAACAGTGTAGGGATTAACTGAGGGAGTGGTGGTGGGAATGGGACAGGGGAGAGCAATGGGGGGAAATTGGGAAAACTATAATTGAACAGCAATGAAAAATAAACTCACGACAAGCAAAAAAATTAATCTGTTTTGCCAGCATGAACCAAGAAATGCATATTATACTTCATTTTTTTAAAAAAAGAATTAAGTCCCCCTAAATATAGCATTTTTGGCCAGAAAGAAAGAAAACCACACATTTTCATACCTCTCTAGAGAGAAATTTGCCTTTCTAAAAGTCAATGTTGTTAGAATGCTTATAACGAACGTTCTCTCCAGCTTGGTTTTCTAGTTTTTAAAATACATTTACATTATTTTACAGTCTGAATTGAGTCTCAGTAAAATAGTTCAGTAGACAAAATTTGCCTTGGGCAAACTTTGTTCTTTCTTTTTTCTCTCCTTGGGGCCCCTTGTCTTGACTTATAACCAATTATTTATTTAATGTCTACTTCTAACTGTGAGCCAACTTCCAACTAACCTGAAACTATTACTTTCTAGGCCAAATAATATATTCTAATATATAACCATATCTAATTCCTTCCAAGAACATCTACTTTCAAAGTAGTATCTCTTCAATATATGTAAGGAGATACTGCAACTCTTCTGGAAATTAGTTAGAATGCGGTATCTGTTAGGGTCAAGGAAATTCAATCCTAGCAAGTCCCAGCCTGAGCACACTAAAACTGATAAGCCATCTAACATTTCAGTATACACACAAACACATACTGAGGAGGCCAAGAAATGAAATTAAGTGATACAATTGCTGAAAGTAAAAGAAATAATGTAAGGAGCCCCAGTACTCTCTCCCTCAAACAGCATAGAGTAAAACAAGAGCACTCCAAAATCAGGCACATTATTTTCTTTGCCTAATTTTATATTTTCTTCCTCAGTGATTATGAAAGGAACATAGAAATCCTATAATGACTTGGCTTTGTCAAGGGAAATTTTGATTCATTAAAAGCAATTCACTCACTCATCCACACAGTTTAAAAATTAGATTTTGACCCTCGCTGGTGTGGCTCAGTGGACTGAGCACTGGCCTGTGAACCAAAGGGTCGCCAGTTCAATTCCCTGTCAGGGCACATGCCTGGGTTGTGGGCCAGGTCCCCATTAGGAGGTACACAAGAGGCAACTGCACATTGATACTTCTCTCCCTCTCTCTCTTCCTCCCTTTCACTGAAAATAAATAAGTAAAAATCCATTTTAAAAATTGGATTTTGAGACTTCGCTATATACTTTTGTTGTGCTTACTTTTGTAGTTGAGCTCTAGTTCTCTTTCATAACCCACAGTACCTTGTTATATTCATTAAGCTGTTTTAATATAATGTGGGGCATGCCTACAGCACTCTCAAAATAATACTGCCAAATTCTCTCCAGATTTATTCTGAAATCAATTGAATTAAAATTGAATTATTAATTAACACTAAAGTTATTTTCTGTTTTCAGCAAGATGGGGTTTGTTTCCATAGAAACAGTCTGTGACTGCAAAGGGTAGTAAAAACATCCAAGATCACTTATCAACTTTGGTGAACTGAGACTGGGACTAGGTAGGACTGAATTTCTCTAACATCAACAGAAAAGACATTCCAAGTATTTCTTTGCATAAGTCTTGATGCATGAAGTGCGTAAATGTTTTATTGCATTCACATATATACAATGAAATATTACTCAGCCATGATGTTTTGTTGTGTTGTCCACTTGAAACCTGTGTAGTTTTGTGAACCAATGTTAGCCCAATAAATTCAATTTTTTAAAAAAGAAAGAAAATACCTATATAAAGATAACTGAAATCTTACTATTTCCAGTAACATGATTGGACCTAGAGGGTATTATGCTAAGTGAAATAAGTCAGACAGAGAAAGAAATATAGCATGAATTTACTTATGTATGGACTCTAAAGAACAAAATAGAAACATACTCATCATTGCAGAGAACGGACTGATAATTGCCAGAAGGGTTGAGGTTTAGGGGACTGGGTGAAAAAAAGTGAAGGGGATAAGAAGTACTAATTGGGCCATAGCTGGTGTGGCACAGTGGACTGAGCACCAGCCTGTGAACCAAAGGGTCATTGGTTTGATTCATAGTCAGGGCACATGCCTGGATTTCAGGTGGGTCCCCAATGGGGGGTGCATGAGAGGCAAACATGCATTGATGTTTTTCTCCCTCTCTTTCTCACTCCCTTCCCCTCTGTCTAAAAATAAATAAATAAAATCTGTTTTAAAAAAGAAGTACTAATTGGTAGTTACAAAATAGTCACAGGGATATAAAGTAAAGCAAGAGTCAATCATATAATAAATATGCATGGTGTCAGGTGGATACTTGAAATATCAGGCAGATCACGTTGTAAAGTATATCACTGTCTATCCACTATGTTGTACACCTTAAACTAATACAAAATACTATCGAATGTAAAGTGTAATGGATAAATAAAATTTAAAAAGTAAAATAAAATATAGAATTAAAACCCTAAAATGGAAAACAAGTAGAAGGAAATGATCCTAATTATATGTCAAAATGTTTTTAAAAAGAGAGAGAGAAAATTATTATAAGTGATTGTAGAACATATTATTCTGATCATATATTCTTATTGGGATATGCTAAGAACAAAAAAACTGCAAAGAAATAGTGATAATCTTTCTTTCTTTATTTTTTAAAGATTTTATTTGTTTATCTTTAGAGGGGAAGGGAAGGAAAGAAGGAGAGAAATATCAATGTGTGGTTGCCTCTCACGCATCCCCTGCTGGGAACTGGCCTGCAACCCAGGCATGTGCCCTGACTGAGAATCGAACTGTGATCCTTTGATTCGCAGTCCCGCACTCAATCCACTGAGCTATACCAGCCAGGGCAATAATCTTTCTTTAATTAGTACAATAGTAATACTGTTATAATGATTTTGAAATCTTAAGTTATTTTTATCACAAACCATATTTTGTATGTAAGAGAAAAGTAAGGCAAAGGTAAAATCAAAGAAATTAAGTATAAATTCTGTATTGTTTAATTTGATTTGGAAATTGCAAGGTGAATTTGTAAAATTAGGACACTAAAAGGGCCAAGAAGCAATACACACTAAGTAGCAATGGGTTCTTTCAGCTGTCAGAGCTTGGTTTCCCCCTTAAAATGAATCAGAGCTCCTTGGAATAATAGTTAATTCCAGGTCTGGGTCAAGGAAAATGTGAAGTGACTGTAGTACATTCTGTGTCAGAAAGTAAGGAAGTGCTCAAAGTTAATGTAAGTGTGCCAAATGAATACAAGGTGAGCAGGTTTAAGAGTTTACACTGGTCAAATTAGGGAGACTTTTAAGTCTCAAAAATTATGACAGTAAGTTATGGTGTCTTTACTCATACCCCTAGAAAGGGGACTTGAAAATGCCAGTGCTTGAGTTTCTTTGTCTGAAGACTTTCTCTGGCTCTGAAGGCTTTATACATGTTCCTTGAAGGCCCTTCTCCTGTTTATCTCCTTAATCTCTCTCACGCCCGGTACTTACAGTCAGATTGTTTTTTATTTCAATGTTTCTGACTGTATTTTGCTTCCTTGTTTTGATGATTAGGTTCCACTTACAGGATTATATGATATGTCTTTCACTGCCTGGCTTATTTCACTTAGCATAATGCTCTCCAGATCCATACATGCTTCCCAAAGGGTAGGAGCTCCTTCTTTCTTTCTGCTGCATAGAATTCCATTTTGTAAATGTACCATAGTTTTTTTGATCCATTCATTTACCGATGGGCACTTAGGTTGCTTCCAGCACTTGGCTATTGTAAATTGTGCTGCTAAGAACATTGGGGTGCATAGGTTCTTTTGGATTGGTGTTTCAGGATTCTTAGGATCTAATCCTAGCAATGGAATTGCCAGGTCAAAAGACAGTTCCATTTTTAGTTTTCTGAGGAAATTCCATACTGTTTTCCACAGAGGCTGTACCAGTCTGCAATCCCACCAACATTGCACTAGGGTTCCCTTTTCTCCACATCCTCTCCAACACTTGTTGTTTGATGATTTGGTTATGATGGCCATTCTGACAGGTGTGAAGTGGTATCTCATTGTGGTATTAATTTGCATGCCTCTGATCAAACCCTTGTCTGAGCTATTATTGGCAAATATGTTTTCCCATATGGTTGGTTCTCTTTTCATTTTAATGCTGTTTTCTTTAGCCATGCAGAAGCTTTTTATTTTGATGAGATCCCATTTGTTTATTCTTTTCTTTATGTCCCTTGCTCTAGGGGACATATCAGTGAAAATATCGCTGCATGGAATATCTGAGATTTTCTGGCCTAGCTTCTCCTCTAGGACTTTAACAATGTCAGGACTTATATTTAAGTCTTTTATCCACCTTGAATTTATTTTTGTGTATGGTGTAAGTTGGTGATCAAGTTTCATTTTTTTGCATGTAGCTGTCCAGTTCTCCCAAAACCATTTGTTGAAGAGGTTATTTTTTTCTCCATTTTATTCTGCTGCCCCTTCATTGAATATTAACTGACCATAGGGACTTGAGTTTATTTCTGGATGCTCTATTCTGTTGCATTGTTCCATGCGTCTGTTCTTATGCCAGTACCTGGCTGTTTTGGTTACAATGGCCTGTAGTATAATTTGATATCAAGTTTTGTGATCCCCCCTATTTTATTCTTCTTTCTCAAGGTTGCTGAGGCTCTTTGGGATCTTTTTTGGTTCCACATAACTTTTGAAATATTTGTTTTACATCTGTGAAATATGCCATTGGTATTTTAATATGAATTGCATTGAATCTATACTATTCAATGCAATCTATTCAATTGCATTGAAGCAGTAGTTCATACTACTGCTTTGGGTAGTATGAACATTAAAATCATATTCATTCTTCCAATCTGAACACAGTATATGCTTCCATTTATTTGTATCTGTCTTTATTTCTTTCTTCACTGTTCTATAGTTTTTCAAGTCTTTTACCTCCTTGGTTAAATTTATTCCTAGGCATTTTGTTTTTCTTATTGGTATAGTAAATGGGATTTTTTTCCTGGTTTCTGTTTCTGGTATTTCATTATTGGTGTATAAAAATGCGATTGATTTCTGAATATTGTCTTTGTATCATGCTGTTTTGCCAAATTCACTCAAGAGGTCAAGTAGTTTTTGTTGGAGACTATAGGGTTTTCTATGTACACTATCATGTCATCTGCAAACAATGACTCTTGTTTCCTCTTTTCCAATTTGGATGCTATTGATTTCCTTTTCTTTTCTGATTGCTGTGGCTAGGACTTCCACTACTATGTTGAATAGAAGTGGTAAACATGAACAATCTTGTCTCATTCCTCATTTTAGTGGGAAAATTTTTAGTTTTTGCACACTGAGTACAATGTTGGCTGTAGGTCTCTCATATATGGCCTTTATTATGTTGAGGAATGCTCCCTCTATTCCCACTTTGCTGAGTGTTTTTATCATAAATGGGTACTGTACCTTAATAAATGCTTTTTCTGCATATGTTGATATGATCATGTGATTTTTTGTCTTTGCTTTGTTTATGTGATGTATTATGTTTATTGATTTGCAAATATTGTACCAACCTTTCATCCCTGGGATGCATCCCACTCAGTCATGGTGCATGATCTTTTCAATGTATCGCTGGATGCAGTTTGCCAATATTTTGTTGAGGATTTTAGCATCTATGTTCATCAGCGATATTGGCCTATAATTTTCCTTCTTTGTTGTGTCTCTACTCGACTTAGAATTAAGATAATGCTAGCTTCATAGGAAGAGTTTGGAAGTCTTCCCTCTTTTTGGATTTTTTTGAATAGTCTGTGAAGGATAGGGGTTAGCTCTTCCTTAAATATTTTGTAAAATTCACTGGAGAAACTGACCAGTCCAGGGCTTTTGTGTGTTGGAATTTTTGGATTACTGATTTGATTTCAGTAGCTGTTTTAAGTCTGGTCAGACTTTCTGCATCTTCATTCAGTTTTAGGATAGTATTTTTTTTTCTAGAAACTTGTCCATTTCACCTAGGTTTTCAAATTTCTTGGTATGTAATTCTTTGTAGTGATTTCTTACTAAAAATCTTTTGTATTTCCTTTATATCAGTTGTGATCTCCCCTTTTTCATTTCTGATTTTATTTACTTAGTCCTCTCCCTTTTTTCCTTGAGGAGTCTTCTTTAAGATTTGTCAAATTTGTTTATCTTTTCAAAGAACAATCTCCTAGATACATTGATCTTTTTTATTGTTCTTTTAGTCTCTATGTCATTTAATTCTGCTCTGATCTTGGTTATTTCTTTCTTTTTACTTGTTCTGCTCTTTGTTGTCATTTCTCTAGTTGTTGTAGATGTAGAGTTGGGTTGTTTATTTAAAATGTTTCTATCTTTTCTAGGTAACCCTGTATTGCTATGAACTTCCCTCTCAGGACAGCCTTTGCTATGTCCCATAAGTTTTGGACTGTTGTTAGTTCATTTTCATTTGTTTCCAGAAACTTTTTGATTTCTTCCTTGATTTCATTCTTTACCCATTCATTGTTTAATAGCATACTATTCAGTCTCCATGATTTTCAGTGTTTTGGGGTTTTTCCTTGGGGTTGGTTTCTAATTTCAGTCCCTTGTGGTCAGAGAAAATGCTTGGTATGATTTCAATTTTCTTGAATTTATTGAGGCTAGTTTTGTGTCCTATCATGTGAGGCTAGTTTTGTGTCCTATCATTTCAGTCCCTTGTGGTCAGAGAAAATGCTTGGTATGATTTCAATTTTCTTGAATTTATTGAGGCTAGTTTTGTGTCCTATCATGTCCTATCAGAGAAAATGCTTGGTATGATTTAAATTTTCTTGAATTTATTGAGGCTAGTTTTGTGTCCTATCAATTTTCTTGAATTTATTGAGGCTAGTTTTGTGTCCTATCATGTGGTCTATCTTTGAAAATGTTCCATGTGTGTTTGAATAAAAT
Organism: Carollia perspicillata; assembly: GCA_004027735.1. Lineage (NCBI taxonomy): Eukaryota > Metazoa > Chordata > Mammalia > Chiroptera > Phyllostomidae > Carollia > Carollia perspicillata. The sequence continues at coordinate 27,943 of PVKM010010221.1, read as the reverse complement.
GTGTATTTATCTTCTTTGGGATGCAGGGCTCTATATATATCAGTTAAGTCCATTTGCTCTAAGATATTGTTCAATGCCACAGTATCTGTTGATATTTTGTTTGGAAGATCTGTCTGTTTTTGACATTGGGGTATTGAAATCCCCTACTACAATTGTGTTGCTGTCAATATCTTTCTTGAAGTACTCTAAGATTTTCTTTATGTATTTGGGTGCTCCTGTGTTGGGTGCATATATGTTTATAATGTTTATGTCTTCTTGATGGATTCTTCCCTTGAGTACTATGAAATGTCCCTCTGGGTCTCTTTTTATGGCCCTTATTTTGAAGTCTATTTTGCCTAATATAAATATTGTTACTCCAGCTTTTTTCCCTTGTCCATTTGCATGGAATCTTTGTTTCCAGCCCTTCACTTTCAGTCTGTGTAGGTATTTTGTTCTGAGATGGATCTCTTGTAGGCAACATATGTGTGGGTCATAATTTCTTATCCATTTATCTATTCTATATCTTTTGATTGGAGCATTTAATCCATTTACATTTAAGGTTATTATTGATAAGCACTTATTCATTGCCATTTTTCATACCTGTGTTCCCCCCTCTCTTTTCCTTCCTTTCCTTAGAGCAGTCCCTCTAGCATCTCTTGCAGAGTTGGTTTGGTGGAGGTATATTCTTTTAGACCTCTTTTGTCTGAGAAGCTCCTTATTTGGCCCCCCATCTTAATTGAGAGCCTTGATGGATAGAGTAGTCTTGCTTACAGGCACTTATTTTTTATTACTTGGAATATTTCTTGCCGTTCTCTTCTGGCTTGGAACGTTTCCATTGAGAAGTCAGCTCCTAGTCTTATTGGGGCTCCCTTGTATGTTACTTCCTGTTTGTCCCTTGCTGCCTTTTAGATTACTCTTTGTCTTGGAATTTTGCCATTTTAATTATGATGTGTCTTGAAGTGGGCCTCTTTGGGTTCCTCCTGATTGGAACTCTCTGTGTTTCTTGGATTTGTGTGACTTTTTCTCTTAATGATGAAGCTTTCCATCATTACTTTTTCAAACAGGTTTTCTATCCCTTGCTCTTCTTCTCCTTCAGGCATCCCTATTATACAAATATTATTACATTTCATGCTGTCTTGCAGCACCCTTACCCCCTGTTTGTTCTTTCTGAGTTTCTTTTCCTTTTCTTGCTCTATCTGGGTGGTTTTTTTTTTCTACTTTGTCCTCCAGCTCACTGATTCAATCATCTGCTTCATCCAGCCTGTTTGTAATTCCTTCTAGTGTTTTACTTTAATCCGAGATTTTATTGTTCATTTCTTCCTGTTTTTTAATAGTTTCTATTTCCTTTTCCCTGCTCTTGTTTTTCTCACTCAGTTATTGTAGTTGTCTGTGAGTTTCTTGTGCATGTTTATAACCATTATTTTGAATTCTATATCTGATAGTTTGGTTACCTTCGTTGTGTTCAGCTCTTTTAGTGGGAAGTCTTCCATTCCCTTTGATTGCCAAAGTGACAGTTATCTCAGTTTCTCAGTTTTGAGTGTTAGCCTTGTGTTCCCCCTTTGGATCTGTCTCTGGACCCTTATAACTCCAGGTCTTATTTTCTCACTTGGGGGAAGAAAAAGGGAAAGAAAAAAGGGGGGGCGGGAAATAGGCCTCCTGGTGACTTTAAACCTGTTCAGCAAATTCTGCTGGTCTTTTGATTGCATGTTCATTTTTTGTCTCCCCATTTTAGGTGACTTTTTTTGTTTGTTTGTGCACTTCCTTATGTTTTGCCTTGTAGGGTGATCTTCTGCAGTAGGAATTCTATGGGTTTCAGTGGTGTGGTTTATTTGATCTCCTTGTCTGTATGCTCTAGGTTTTCCCTTTCTTCTGTTTGTGTGAGCTCTCTTGTTGTACTTGGGTGTTTTACCTTTTGGTGCTTCCTTTGTTGGTGGTTTCTCTCCTCCAGCAAGTACACTGATGTTCATAGTATCCACCTATTCTTGTATGTGATCAGTGTCAGGGGGTAGGCAAAATGCCTTAAGTCAGCGGGAGAGTATTTTATGGGATTTAATGTACCAGCAAGTAGAGAAGAGATAGGAGATTTTTTATTAGTATTGCATTAACTGTGATATTTCACCCAACTTGCCACTTTTTATAAAAGGTGAGAGTAAAGGATAAAAAGTAGGCATAGTGTGAGAGAATAAAGTTAATCACAAAAATAACAATGCTCAGGAATTAAGTGAAGTGGGCTACGATCATGGAGGGTTGCTGTGTAGTATGTACAATTGTATGGGACAACAATTATCCCTAGTAGTACTGGAATAACAATAATATGACAAGAACTATATGATTTGGGTAACCAGAATAGAAAGTACCCGATCAAGAGTTGTGTGTTATTGAAACACAGGTGAAGTAAAAGAAAGAAAATTAAAATACAGTAAAGAGAGAATAAGGAAAACCAATCAAACAATGCAATTAAACAAAGAAATAAAATGAGGAAAACTAAACATTAGGAAGATAAATTTTAAAAATACTAATAAAATTTAAATGGTAAAAATTATGAAAAAAATAATAATACACATGAATAATAAATTACCAACTCTATGGGTAGCAAAGTAACATTTGTCTCAGTTTCTCACTTTTTGGTGTTAGCCTTGTGTTCCCTCTTTGGATCTGTCTCTGGACCCTTATAACTCCAGGTCTCATTGTCTCACTTGGGGGAAGAAAAAAAGGGGAAAAAAAGAGGGGGGCGAAGAAAAAAAAATAAGCCTCCTGCTGACTTTAAACCTGTTCAGTGAATTCTGCTGGTCTTCCTAGATGCCACAGGAAGAGGGGGGTTGGCCTTTGCTTTTCTTCCTTCCTATGGTTTTGAGAGGACGGGGACCAGGTCTGGGCATCAGTATTCACAGTTGCCCAGCATCTGGACCAGGTCCTCCGTGAGCTGCTAGGCTCAAATCTGCCATTCAGTCTGTGGGCACACAGCATGAGTCAATGTTGTGCATGCTGTTCCATTCTGCCACTCAGCCTCTGGGCACGAGCAGTTCAAATTACCTTCAGGGCAAGACAGCTGTTGCTCCAGAGTTCCTCACAAAGCAGCTGCCCACTGTTCTTAACAAGTGCATGGCTTTTCACACATCCCAACATTCCAACCAGTCCAGAGACTATCCAAGTCAGGATCTGACACAGCCCAACTCTTCCCATCTCCAGGTGTTGTCTGGCACCTCAATTTCTCTGGTGCTGGCATCCATGGTCCCAGCAGATATATACCACCTTTGTGTGCCTTCCACTTCATCTTTATTCACATGCCCCAACAACTTCCAGCATCCAGGTCCCTCCTGGTGCCAGGCTTCCATTTCTGTTCTGGTAGGGGAGGGAGCTGGTACTGTACCTCTCCTCCCCATACCCTATGGCAGGTGCTGGGCTGGAGGCCACAACAGCCTTGGTTCCCATGCCGATCCCAGGGACCTTACTGTCCCAGCACAATATCCTCACCATCTGTTTTCAATGAATTCTGCAATTGTTGGCATCCAAACTTCATATAAACTGGAATTCTTTTGGCTGTTCATTCTGTTCCTCAGAAGATTGGCTAGGTGTTTCAGCTGGGCACAAGGAGAACTAGGCTCCACTCTCACCTACCTCACCACCGTATTCAGCACATTCCTATTCTTAATTTTTTTAGAACACTCCATATTGTTTTCCATAGTGGTTGTACCAATCTACAATCCCATCAACAGCATACAAGTGTCCCCTTTATTCCACATCCAAATAATGGGTAAAGAAGATGTGATTTCATATGTATACTGGAATATTACCATTTACAACAATATGTATAGATGGACTGAACCTTGAGGGTATTATGCTAAGTGAAATAAGTCAGATAGAAAAGGACAAAAACTATACAATTGCACTCATATGGGGAATATAATTAAAAATGGAACAAACAAAATAAATAAAAACAAACTCATAAACATAGACAGCAAAGGGGGAGGGTAAAACAGGTAAAAGGGGTCAAATGTATGATGATGAGCACTCTATAGTGTATACAGATGTTCAATTATAATGTTGTACACCTGAAACTTACGTGATATTATTAATCAATGTTAACTCACCTGAAAAAAATCAACAAGATTTTTAAAAAAGCACTGTTCAAGGCTGCTAAAATTCAAGTATTTTAGCCTTTCAGTCACCTGGAAGGAATTGGCAAATTCTCCAGTGCTCCAGGGAAAAAGTGGCCCTAAATTCTGGTTCACTCCCTCGGTATCTATCTTCTTTCCTTTAGTCCATGGCTTTATTTTTATCTATCTCATTTGGCATTCTCCAGAACATTTTTAATATGCCAGGGTATGGCATATTAGTTGTCTTCAGCAGGAGTATTGGTCTTAGTTAACTGGTTCACTGTCGTCAGAAGAGGATGTTCTGTACCACGATCATCACAACCATCACCTTGATTCATCTTTGAATTCCTTACTCCAAGTTCTCTACTCTTCCCACTTAACCTGCACCACTACCCAGATGGTGATCCTTCTATTTCATTCTTATTTTGCTTCCAATCTTCCCAGGCCTGTGTAAGATAGAGGAATGCTGAGAGCATCATTCATAGCATAGTCCATACATCTATTTACACTGAAGACTATCTTAATTCTAATCTCCAGTGAAGAAAACCTTAATTTTCTCTTGACGGACTTCACATACAGATTTTATCAATTATCCAATTTAGCTAGCACTCAGAGAGAGAACTTAGACAGAACTAATCTATTTCTATTTTTTTTTT
>PVKM010010221.1:0-14030 GCA_004027735.1 Carollia perspicillata | reverse complement strand
GTTTGCAGGCCCACACTCAATCCACTGAGCTACACCAGCCAGGGCTGTCAGTTTGTTCTTAATTTCAATGTCTCTGGTTATATTTTCCTTGGTTGTTTCTTTTGTTAATTAGGTTCCACTTATAGGTGAGATCATATGGTACTTGTCTTTGACTGCTTGGCTACTGGACTTAGCATAATGCTATCCAGTTCCATCCATGCTGGCGTGAACAGTAGGAGTTCTTTCTTTTCTCTGCTGCATAGTATTCCATTGGTAAATGTACCTGTTTTTTTAATCCATTCATTTACTGATGGGCACTCAGGTTGCTTCCAGCACTTGGCTATTTTGAATTGTGCTGTTATGAAGATTGTGGTGCATAGGTTCTTCTGAAGTAATGTTTCAGTATTCTTAGTGTATAACATAAGGAGCAGAATTGCTAAGTCAAAAGACAGCTGCATTTTTAGTGTTTTTAGCAAATTCTGTACTGTTTTCCACAGTGGCTACACCGTTCTGCATTCCCACCAACAGTGCACTAGGGTTTCCTTTTCTCCACAGCCTTGTCAGCACTTATTGTTTGTTGATTTGGTTATGATGGCCATTCTTACTGGTGTTCACTGGTACCTCATTGGTGTTTTAATTTGCATCTCTCTGATCACTAGTGATGCTGAGCATCCTTTCATATGTCTTTGGGTCCTCTGTATGTCCTCCTTGGAGAAGTGTATGTTCAGGTCCTTTGACCATTTTTTAAATTGGATTATGTATCTTCCTGGGGTGGAGTCATGTGAGTTCTTTATATATTTTGGAGATCAAACACTTGTCTGAGTTATCATTGGTAAATATATTTTCTCATACAGTTAGTTCCCTTTTCATTTTGCTAATGTTTTCCTTAGCTGTACAGAAGCTTTATATTTTGATGAAGTCCTGTTTGTTTATTCTTTCCTTTATGTCTGTTGCTCTAGGCGATATATCGGTGAAAAGATTGTTGTGTGGAATATCTGAGATTTTCTGGCCTAGGTTCTCCTATAGGACTTGTATGGTATCATGAACTATATTTAAGTCTCTTATCTATCTTGAGTTTGTTTCTGGGTATTGTGTAAGTTGGTAATCAAATTTCATTTTTTGCTTGTAGCTGTCCAGTTCTCTCAACACCATTTGTCGAAAAGGCTATTTTGACTCCATTTTATGTTTCTGTTCACTTTGTTGAATATTAGTTGATCACAGAGACTTGGGTTTATTTCTGGACTCTCTATTCTGTTCCATTGATATATATGTCTTTTGTATGTCAATACCAGACTGCTCTGATTACCATGACCTTGTAATATAGTTTTATGTCAGGTATTGTGATCCTTCTACCTTGTTTTTCTTTCTCAGAATTGCTGCAGCTCTTCAGGATAGTTTATGGTATTATAATTTTTCAAAATCCTTGTTCTATATCTGTGAAATATGCCATTGGTATTTTAATAGGGATTGCATTGAATCTATGAATTTCTTTGGGTAGTATGGACATTTTGATGGTGTTATTTCTTTCAATTCATGAACATGGTACATGCTTCCATTTATTTGTTGTGTCTTCCTTGATTTCTTTCTTTAGTGCTGTGTAGTTTTCTGAGTACAGGTATTTTACTTCTTGATTAAGTTTATTCCTAGGTACTTTATTTTTCTTGTTGCTATAGCAAATGAGATTTTTTCCTGATTTCTGTTTCTGATATTTCATTGTTGGTGTACAAAAATGCCTTTAATTTCTGAGTATTGACTTTATATCTGGCTGTTTTGCCAAATTCATTTATTAGGTCGAGTAGTTTTTTGGTGAAGTCTATAGGGTTTTTCATGTATACTATCATGTCATCTGCAAACAATAACAGTTTTGCTTCATCCTTTCAAATTTGGATGCCTTTCATTTCTTCTTCCTGTCTGATTGCTGTGGCTAGCACTACCAATACTATGTCAAATAGAAGTGGTGAAAGCAGACATCCTTGTCTTGTTCCTGATCTTAGTGGAAAAGCTTTTAGTTTTACTCCATTGAGTATGATGTTGGCTGTAGGTTTTTCACATATGGTCTTTATTATGTCAAGGTATGCTCCCTCCACTCTCACTTTGCTGAGCATTTTTATCATAAATGGATGATGTACCTTATCAAATGCATTTTCTGCAATTATTGATATGCTTGTGTGATTTTTGTCTTTTCTTTTGTTTATGTGATGTATTACATTTACCTATTTGCAAATATCATACCATCCATACATCCCTGGGATGAATCCCATTTGATCATGGTGTATGATATTTTTGATGTCTGCTGGATGCAGTTTGTCAGTCCTTTGTTGAGGACCTTAGGGTCTATTTTCATCAACAATGTTGGCCTGTGATTTTCTTTTTTTATGTGTCTTTATCTGGTTTTTGGATTAGGATCATGCTGGCACCATAAAAAGAGTTTGGGAGCCTTCCATCTTCTTGGATTTTTGGCATAGTCTGTGAGGGGTGGGGGTTAGCTCTTCCTTAACTGTTTTGTAAAGTTCTGTGAAACCATCTGCTTTTTGAATGGAGTTTTTTTTAAATACTGCTTCAATTCCATAAGCTGTTATCAGTCTGTTCATGCTTTGTGCTTTTTCTTTATTCAGTTTTAGAAGGTCATATTTTTCTAGAAATTTGTCCATTTCACTTAGGTTTTGAAATTTCTTGGAATGTAGTTCTTCATAGCAATTTCTTACAATCATTTATATTTCCGTTGTATCTTTTGTAATCTCTCCTCTTTCATTTCTGATTTTGTTTATTTGGGTTCTCTCTCTTTTTTTCTTGATGAATCTAGTTAAAGGCATGTCAATTTTCTTTATGTTTTCAAGGAACTAGCTCCTCATTTTACTAATCCTTAAAATTGTTCTTTTGGGCTCTGTGTCATTTAATTCTGCTCTGATCTTGGGTATTTCCTTTCTTCTACTTGTTCTGGGCTTTGTTTATTGTTGCTCCCCAAAATCTTGTAGGTGTAGGGTTGTTTATTTGAAATATATCTATATATTTTAAGTAGGCCTGTATTGCTATGAACTTCCTTCTCAGGACTGCCTTCCCTGGGTCCCATAAATTTTGGATTGTTGTGAGTTCATTTTCATTTGTTTCCAGAAACTTTTTGATTTCTTCCCTAATCTGATTATTGATCCATTCATTGTTTAATAGCAAGCTATTTAATCTCCATGATTTTGAGTGTTTTGGGGTTTTTCCTTGAGGTTGGTTTGTAGTTTCAGTCCCTTGTGGTCAGAGAAAATGGTTGGCATAATTTCAATTTTGTTGAATTTGTTGAGGCTTGTTTTGTGCCCTATCATCTGGTCTATCTTTGAAAATGTTCCATATACATTTGAAAAGAATGTATATTTTGATTCTTTGGGATGAAAGGTTAGTTAAGTGCATGTGATCTAGGAAGTTTTTCAATGTCACAATATCCTTTTTAATATTTTGTTTACAAGTTATATCCATTTTTGACAGTGGGTTGTTAAAATCCCCTAGTATAAATGTATTGCTGTCTATATCTTCCTTGAAGTCCTCCAAGATTTTCCTCTTATATTTGGGTGCTCCTATGTTGGGTGCAAATATATTTACAATGTGTATCTATTCTTGATGGATTCTTCACTTGAGTATTATGAAGTGTCCTTCTGGGTCTCTTTTATGGACTTTGTTTTGAAGTCTACTTTCTCAGATGTAAGTATTGCTACCCAGATTTCTATTCCTGTCTGTTTACTTGGAGTATATTTTCTACCCTTCACTTTCAGTCCATGTAGTTCTTTTGTTCTGCAGTGGGTCTCCTGTAGGCTGTATGTGTGCAGGCAGCTACCCTATGTCTTTTTATTAGAACATTTAATCCATTTATATTTAAGGTTATTATTGATAAGTACTTATTCATTGCTGTTTTACTCCTTTTGTACCTTTGTTCCTTTCTCTCTCACTGTGTTTTGGTTTCTTCTTAAAGCAGTCCCTTTAGCATATCTTGCAATGTTGGTTTGGTGGAGGTGTGTTCTTTTAGCCTTTTTTTTTTTTTTTTTTTTTTTTTTTTTTTTTTTTTTTTTTTTTTTTTTTTTGGTCTGGGGAGATCCTTATTTCACCTTCCATTTTAATTGAGAGCCATGATGGATAGAGAATTCTCCTTTGCAGGCCTTTGCTTTTCATTACCTGGAATATCTCTTGCCAGTCCTTTCTGGCTTGTAATTTTGCTATTGAGAAGTCACCTGCTAACCTTACTAGGGCTCCCTTCTAAGTTACTTTCTGTTTCTTTCTTGCTTCCTTTAAGATTCTCTCTTTCTCTTTAAATTTTGCCATTTTAATTATGATGTGTCTTGCAGTAGGCCTCTTTGACTCCCTCTTGATTGGGACTCTCTGTGTTTCCTGGACTTGTGTGGCTTTTTTACTCCCATCAAGTACAGAAGTTTCCTGACATTCCTTTTTCAAATAGTTTTCTATTTATTGCACCTTTGTTCTCCTTCTAGTACCCTGATTATATGGATATATAATTATTATTATTATGTTTCTTGTTTTCCTGCATTTTCCTTTACTCCTCTTCATTATTTTTTAGTCTATTTTTTCTTGTTCTTTTGGGGAGTTTTTTTCTACCTTGTCCTGCAGCTCACTGATTCATAGAGTCTGTTTTGATTGCTTCTACTGTGTTCTTCAATTCAGAAATTGTATTCTTCATTTCTTCTTGGCCCTTGTTGATTGCTTCTATGTCCTTTTCATGTTGATACCATTTGCAAAAATTTCCTCATATTTTCACTGTAGATTTTGGTGTATCTCATTTAGCTCATTGAGCTTCTTTATAACCATTGTTTTGAGCTGAATATCTGATAGTTGACTTGCCTCTATTTCATTTATTATTTTTTCTGAGGACTCTTCCTTTCCTTTTGATTGAGGGTTGTTTCTTTGTCTTCCCATTATTTGTGGGACTCTTCTTGTTTTCTTCTGCTTCCTAAATTGATCTACTTTAACTTTATGACTTTGTGGTGTGAACTTCTATGGTAGGACAGTTGTGAGATTCAGTGGTGCAGTCTCATTTATCACCTGAACTTGATGCTCTTGGGATGGCTTTATGCTTTTTGTGCTGGTTCTCTGGATATACTTAGGTTTTTATTGTTGTTGGCTCTTTCTTTTGTGGTTCCTTCCCTCCAGCTTGTTGAATGAGGGTCACTCCACCCATCAAGTCTTGTGTGCTTTTCTGCACATGCTGCCAGAATAAGACCCACAAATCCCAGGAAACAAACCCACATTCACAAATATAAATCCCTTCTAACAATCCCACTATCAACAGCAAATGAACCAATATTAATAATGGCATAAAGAGGTTAGGGCTATTATCAGAAAGGAGAGTAGATATGAGATAACTTACTGAAAAATATTTTTGAAAGGGTAGAGGGAGGAGCACTAATATGAGTTGGGAGTTGGAGCAATGGAAAGAGGGAAGGTAAAATTTACTTCATGAATAAACAAGGGAATGAAGAACGTGGAATGGAGTATGAGAATGGAAGCATATAGTATTATGTTTAAACAGAAATTAAAATAAAGTGAGAGAGAGAAAGAATAAGGAAGGAACATAGTAAATAATTAATAGAAATATAGGAGTCTAATTAGAGAGAAAGATCCACACAGTACTATCAACAACAAATAAACTAAAATTAATATAGGTGATATAGAAATAAGAGAAAAAGAAACAAAGAAAAGTCTAAGAGATGTTTAGAGGAATAGGAAGTGATTTTGAAATGATAGAGGCAGAGGGAATACTAAGAGTGAGGAACAAAAACCAGGCTAAGAGAGGGAAAAATTAATATTTGGGATATAAGAAAAAAGAATAAAAAAGTAAAAGGGAAGAATGAAAAAAGTGGAGGAAAAAAACAAGTTAAGATGGCAAAATTAAAATTGGAGACAAAAATAAATAATAAGAATAAGAGAGGGGACCAGTAAAATTTGATATTTAAAATACAGAATTAGTGAAGCTCTAGAGATAAAATTGAAAAAACAATGTAACAACAACTACCCTACTCACAACCAACTAGCACATATTGTTAAAGGTAGAGGGAGAATGAAGGTATTTTAATAGAAAAATGATGTGAGATATCCCTTGACTAGAAAATTGGTTTTCTGTGTCTACACAGGCTAGACATAGTAAGAGTGTGGAATGGAAACAAGTAGTGAGAGAAAAAACAGAATTCGAAATGAAAATAATGCAAGGAAAGAGGAAGGTAAAGTGGGCTAAAAGGAGGGAGGGGTAAAATATGTGAATTGAAATACACTATAGTATAAAATCTAGTGACTTAATATATGCAAACTTGCTGGACAAGAAAGGAATGTTATACAGTTATGCAGGAAAGTAAATATCACAAATCATGAAGAAGATCACAGTGGCTTTCATCTCAGTAACTTCTTGTATTTACCACTGTGTATTTTTTTACTGGTGTGCCTCTGGTGAAGTCAGATGTTGACATCATCTGAACTGAGGTAGCCTGTTTGATACTTGCAGTGATCTGCTGATGCTGGCTATCTCCTTCAATTGTTAATATGGTCACTCTCCACTCAACAGTCAAGCTTAAGCACCACATGGGCAGGGCAGAGACCTTCCTGGGGTTGGGGCTATTGTTTCCCCTCAGGCTACTGCCACTAGAAGGGGAGTGGTGTTCCTGAGCAAGGAGGCTACTGAGGACTGGGGGAAGTCTCAGCTCCAGCATCCCAGTGGCTACTATCTCAGTCCTCTACCCAAAGCTTCGGTCCTCAGTCTCTCTGCAAGCATCACCAACCCACTCTTCTCCAGCCTTTTCCAGAACCCAGTGTAAATGGCTGCAAATGAAAATTTTTGTGTTGGCCCTTTAAATGGCTCTTGTATCTCCAGCTGTCTGTCTCTGCAACTGTGCTGTTTTTTTGCTGCTGGCTGTTATCTGGTACTTTTTGGACTCTGGTGCTCTAGCTTAGGATTTAGACCCCATTCTTCTCAGAGGGATCCAGTCACCTAATTATCCTTGCAGCGCTTCTGTCTGTGGGCATCCAGCCAGCCCTCTCAAGTCTCTACCACATTCTTCACCAGGCAGGTTGTACCTAAGCTGGTTCTTCTGTCTGTCCAAAGTTATATGGCTTCTCACTAGCTATTGTTCAGTTGTTTGTTTCGGGTGGTTTCTCCACAATTGAGTTGCAGTTCTAGATTGGCCCTGGGAGGAGGGCAGTGTGACTTCCATTCACACCTCTGCTATCTTCCCTCCTATGTTGTCTTCTTATGCTGTCCTTATGTTTGAAATCAACAAGTTTTACTCTCATGTGTTGTGTTTTTAAACACGTTTTAAAAATTTCCCCTGATCTTTCCTTTGGTTTACTAAAAAGTTCACAGTCCCCAGCATGTTGCTCTGTTTCATATATGACTTTTAAATCACCACTGGCTCTCTGTGAACTTTCTCCAAATTCTTTTTGCCTCTCATGGAAGTTGTGTATAGGTATCTAACAAACCACCCCAAGTATAATTGCATTAAAATAGCAACAATTTTGTATTAATGTTACTTCTCATATATTGGGAGTTGACTGGGCTCAGCTAGCTAGTTTTCCCTCAGGAGTCTCCTGTGTGGTTACAGTCAGACAACAGCTGGTGCTGGAGTTATTATGAAAGCTTTCTTTCTCACATATATGGGGAATAATGCTGGCTGTTGACTAGGACCTCAGCTGGGAAGCTCAGCCAGAATACACACATGTGGACTGTCCCTGTGGCCTGGGTTGGATTCTAAGTGTGAGGCTCCCAAATGAGAGAAAGAGCCAAACTAAAGCTGTCTCCCCACTTATCCTGTAATCTTGATAGTCACAGAACATCATTTTTACCACTTTTTATTTGTTAGAGGCAAGTAACTGTGTATAGTCCACTTTCAAGAGGAGGGGAATTAGATGTCACCTCTTAATGAGAGGAGTGACAAAAAAAATTACATTCTTGTGTTAAGTCAATAACACATCTATTTATTACCTTGGGAAACCCATGGCCTTTTCAGAGTCTAAGAAGCAAGTGTGGCTAGCCCCAAGGGACAAAAGTCAGAAGTCAGGGCAGCCTGTCAGGGATTTTAGCGCTGTGGTCATAGTCTGAAAAAAGGTAAGAAGGAGCCCACAGATACCAGCCTAGGGTAGGAAGGATCAACATAAGTTGCTGCATCAAAAATGGTGACCCCAGAGAAATCTAGAGTCCCTGAGGATAGAAATTACTTAAAGATCTTTAAGAGAGCCACTGAGCTCATTCACCCCATGAGCATGGGTTGGAGTGCTTCCTAGGAGCAGATCTATGCTGAGTACACAGGAGACTTTTAGTGCCCACCTCTACTCATCACCCATGTATCCCTGGTGAACAGCATTGACATAGAGAAAGTGTGAAGCCACCCAGAACAAAATAAAACTGATCTTAGATGGCTGTGTTTCTGAGAAGTTACCATAGATGGTGGTGTTATTGAGTAAATGGGTCCCTGCTTCTCCACAGGAACAAACTGCAGTTCTCCTAATATCCTTCGTTTATTCATCTAAAGAAAGAATGATGCCCTGGCTAGGGTAGCTCAGTGGATTGAGTGCTGGGCTGCAAAACAAAAGGTCTCTGGTTCAATTCCCAGTCAGAGCACATGCCTAGGGTTCAGGCCAGATGCCCAGTAGGGGGTGTATGAGGAGCAACCACATATTGATGTTTCCCTCCCTTTATTTCTCCCTTTCCCTCTCTCTAAAAATAAATAAATAAAATCTAAAAGAATAATTATATTTAGAAAAGAGAAAGAATGAGGTTAGGCAGGAGGTAGAGGCAATGATTTCTAACTTGAGATGAAAGGAGACTGACTGGACCCAGGGATACTCAAGGTTGGAACCATGGTATCTGCAGACTGATAGGATATCATGGTATCTGCAACTCTGAGGATATACTTGGTATCTCAAGCCCTAGCACATAATGTGTGCTCAGTGAACACTTGATAAATCAAACAGAACTGAGCCACCATTTTGACCCACACACTGCAGTTAGTGGCCAGCCATGTGGTTTCTGTGTGCAGTAAAAAGAATGAAAGCAGGAGAGTTTTAAATATAAAATATATTCTCTCAGTTCATGTTCACCCTAATAACAGAAATGACTCTTCAGTGTGAATTTATTTTTAGATTGTAATCTAATGCCCAAACCAACCCACCCCACACACACAATACACACAGACACACACACACATTACTCCCCTGCCAATTACTTTCCCTTAACAGCAGCAGCTCCCTCTGTGAAGCACACATGGCTCCTGTGAGAACTGGTGCCATGGTCACCTCCATGTGTGAATGAGTTGTCACTGAGTGACTGAGTATACTGAGTCACTCAGTACAGTGACTGAGTATACTGACACCATCCTCTTATTGTTCATTCAGACAGTGTTTATGAACTTCAGGCCATACAGGGCACTAAGTATGGCAGAGTTGGCAAAGATGCATAAAGTAGAGTCTTGTGCCCCAAGAATGACAACTAAAAAAGCATTCACACCACAATCCACGAGTATAGAGGAAATTTAGCTTCTTTCATTGTGTCTTTAAGTAATCTGATGCCTTCCTGTGAAGTGAACAGAAGAGCTAAATCTGGTTCAAATATAACCCTATTCAATAGTGCCTCTTCCTGCCAGCCTCCCTAGGGTTGTACAGTAAAGGTCACAGGAGTAGGACACTATCCAAAGTAGGATCTTCTGAGAATGATAGGGGAATGCCACAATCTTTATACTGGAATAATTGAAATAAACCAGGACTGTGTGGGACACACCAAGATAGAAAATCATTCTATTGAGCATGAAACTACACACAAAAGGGGTTTATTTAAATAACAGACTGTTTTTCAAAGGTGTTGATAGGGTTAAGAGAAGTCTATGAGGAATAGGGAAGTACCCAATGTGCATAACAATAGGAGAGTGCTGCCATCTTTAACTCAAAAGGAATAAAATAGAGGTTCCAGAACCTGGTGAGATCTAAGGATATGGGAGAGGGTTGACCATCAAAACTTGTGCAGGAGAATATTGTTACTTCTAACCCACTGTCAGACAGGGAAGGAGTACAAAGAAAATAACACCAATCTCTTTTTCCACCTTCATCTAGCCTCCAGGTGGCACCTTCCATTGACAAAAAGCACCCAGAAGCCAGAGGAAAACAAGCCAGTTGAAGTCCTCAGGCGTCATGGCCTGTAGCTCCAATGCAACAGGGAAAACACCTCAGTAATCCTTTTTTATTTATTTTATTTTATTTTATTTTATTTTATTTTAATTGTTATTCAAGTACGGTTTTCTGTCTTTTACTCCCATCCCCCAGTGCTCCCCATCTCCCTCCCATTTTGATCCCCCTTAGTTTTTGTTCATGTGTCCCTTATACTTGTTCCTGTTATCCCTTCCCTTTTTCCCTTGATATTCCCTCCCCTCTCCCCTCTGGTTACTGTCAGCCTATTTTCTATTTCAATGTCTTTGGTTATATTTGCTTGCTTGTTTCTTTCGTTGCTTAGGTTCCTGTTAAAGGTGAGATCATATGGTATTTGTCATTTACTGCCTGGCATATTTCACTCAGCATAATACCGTCTAGTTCCATTCATAGTGTTGCAAAGGGTAGGAGCTCCTTCTTTCTTTCTGCTTCATACAATTCCATTGTGTATATGTACCATAGTTTTTTGATCCATCCATTCACTGATGGGCACCTAGGTTGCTTCCAACTCTTGGCTATTGTAAATTGTCCTCCTATGAACATTGGGGTGCATAGGTTGTTTTGGATTGGTGTTTCAGAGTTCTTGGATTATAATCCTAGCACTGGAATTGCTGGGTCAAAAGGCAGTTCCATTATTAGTTTTCTTAAAAAATTCCATACTGTTTTCCATAGTGTTGTACCAGTCTGCACTCCCACCAACAGTGAACTAGGGTCCCCTTTTCTCCACAAATTCTCCAAACCTTGTTGTTTGTTGCTTTGTTTATGGTGGCCATTCTTACCAGTGTAAAGTGGTATCTCACTGTGGTTTTAATTTGCATTTCTCTGATGGCTAGCGATATTGAGCATCTTTTCATGTGTCTCTGAATCTTCCGTATGTCCTCCTTGGAGGAATGTCTGTCCAAGTCCTTTGCCCATTTTTTAATTGGGTTGCTTATCTTCTTGGAGTGGAGTCGTGTAAGTTATTTCTATATTTTGGAGATTAAACCTTTGTCTGAGGTATCATTAGCAAATAGGTTTTCCCATAGGTTGGTTCTCTTTTTATTTTAATGCTGTTTTCTTTAGCTGTGCAGAAGCTTTTTCTTTTAATGAGATCCCATTTGTTTATTCTTTCCTTTATATCCCTTGCTCAAAATGTTGCTACATGAGATATCTTATATTTTCCTGCCTATGTTCTCCTCTAAGATTTTAATAGTGTCATGGCTTATATTTAAGTCTTCTATCCATCTTGAATTTATTTTTGTGTATGGTGTAAGTTGGTGCTCAAGTTTCATTTTTTTGCACGGAGCTGTCCACTTCTCCCAACACCATTTGTTGAAGAGGCTATCTTTATTCCATTTTATATTGCTGCATCCTTTATTGAATATTAATTGACCATAGAAACTAGGGTTTATTTCTGGTTTCTCTATTCTGTTCCACTAGTCCATGTCTCTGTTCTTATGCCAGTACCAGGCTATTTTAATTACAGTGGCCTTGTAATACAGTTTGTTATCAGGTATTGTGATCCCTCCTACGTTGTTCTTCTTTCTCAAAATTGCAGCTGCTATTTGGGGTCATTTATGGTTCCATATAAACTTTTGAAGTGTTTGTTCTACGTCTGTGAAATATACCATTGGTACTTTAATAGGAATTGCACTGAATCTGTATATTGCTTTGGGTAATATGGACATTTTGATTATGTTAATTCTTCCAATCCATGAACACGGTGTATGTTTCCATTTGTTTGTGTCTTTCCTGATTTCATTCTTCAGTATTGTGTAGTTTTCTGCATACAGGTCTTTTATCTTTTTGGTTAGGTTTATTCCTAGGTATTTTATTTTTCTTTTTGCTATATCAAATGGGATTTTTTTCTTGATTTCTGCTTCTGCTGTTTCACTGTTGGTATACAAAATGCCTTTGATTTCTGGATATTGACTTGTATCCAGCTGTTTTGCCAAATTCATTTATTAGGTTGAGCAGTTTTTGGGTAGAGTCTATAGGATTTTCCATGTACACTATCATATCATCTGCAAACAGTGACAGTTTTGTTTCCTCCTTTCCGAGTTGGATGCCTTTTATTTCCTTTTCTTGTCTGATTGCTGTGGCTAAAACTTCCAAAACTATATTGAATAGAAGTGGTGAAAGTGGACAACCTTGTCTTGTTCCTGATCTTAGTGGAAAAGCTTTTAGTTTTTGTCCATTGAGTATGATGTTGGCTGTGGGTCTCTCATATATGGCCTTTATTATGTTGAGGAATGCTCCCTCAATTCCCACTTTGCTGAGTGTTTCTATCATAAATGGGTGCTGTACCTTGTCAAATGCTTTTTCTGTATCTATTGATATGATCGTGTGATTTTTGTCTTTGATTTTGTTTATGTGATGTATTACATTAACTGATTTGCGAATGTTGAACCATCCTTGCATCCCTGGGATGAATCCCACTTGGTCATGTTGTATGATCTTTTTAATGTATTGCTGGATGCAGTTTGCCAATATTTTGTTGAGGATTTTAGCATCTATGTTCATCAGCGGTATTGGCCTGAAGTTTTCTTTCTTTGTTGTGTCTTTATCTGGTTTTGGGATTAGGATGATGCTGGCTTCATAAAAAGAGTTCGGAAATCTTCCATTACTTTGGATTTTTTTGAATAGTCTGTGAAGGATGGGGGTTAGTTCTTGCTTAAATGCTCTGTAGAATTCTCCTGTGAACCCATCTGGTCCAGGGCTTTTGTGTGTCAGGAGTTTTTTGATTATTGCTTCAATTTCGTCTGTTGTTATTTGTCTGTTCAGGCTTTCTGCTTCTTGTTCATTTAGTTTTGGAAAATTATATTTTTCTAAAAATTTGTCCATTTCACCAAGGTTTTCAAATATCTTGGCATATAGCTCCTCACAGTAATTTCTTATCATCCTTTGTATTTCTGTGGTGTCAGTTGTAATCTCTCCTCTTTCATTTCTGATTGTGTGTATTTGGGTCCTCTCTCTTTTTTTCTTGATGAGCCTGCTTAAAGGCTTTTCAATTTTGTTTATCCTTAAAAATAATCATCTCCTGTATTCATTGATCCTTAGTATTGTGTTTTTAGTCTCTATGTCATTTAATTCTGCTCCTGGGAGATCTGTCCTTTTTTGACAGTTGGGTGTTAAAATCCCCTACTATAATTTTGTTGCTATCAATATCTTTGTTGAAGTCCGCTAAGATTTTCTTTGTATATTTGGGTGCTCCTATTTTGGGTGCTCCTATTTTGGGTGCATATATATTTACAATGTTTAAGTCTTCTTGGTGGAGTCTTCCCTTGAGAATTATAAAGTGACCTTCTGGGTCTCTATTTACGGCTCTTTTTTGAAGTCTATTTTGTCTGATATGAGTATTGCTACCCCAGCTTTTTTTTCCTGTCCATTTGGTTGGAATATTTGTTTCCAGCCCTTCACTTTCAGTCTCTGTAGGTTTTTTTGTCCTGAGGTGGGTCTCTTGTAGGCAGCATATGTGTGGGCCATGCTCTCTTATTCATTCAGCTATTCTGTGTCTTTTGATTGGAGCATTTAATCCATTTACATTTAAGGTTATTATTCATTGGTACTTATTCATAGTCATTTTTGTACCTATGTTCCTCTCTGTGTCTCTCTTTTCCTTCCTTTCCTTAGATCAGTCCCTTTATCATCTCTTGCAGCACTGGATTGGTGGATGTGTATTGTCTTAGTACTTCTTAGTACTTCTTTTGTCTTGGAAGCTCTTGATTTGGCCTTCTATCTTGATTGAAAGCCTTGCTGGGTGAAGTAGCCTAGGTTACAGGCCTCTGGTTCTCATTACTTGGAATATTTCTTGCCATTCTCTTCTGGCTTGGGGTGTTTCCATTGAGAACTCATCAGCTAACCTTATTGGGGCTCCCTTGTATGTTACTTCCTTCTTC
>PVKM010010220.1:0-35306 GCA_004027735.1 Carollia perspicillata | reverse complement strand
TTTTTTTTTTTTGTTTGTTTGTTTGTTGTTTTTTTTTTAATAACTCTTTTTTAAAAGATTTTATTTTATTTTTCTTTAGAGGGGAAGAGAAGAAGAGAGGAAGAGAAATATCAATGTGTGGTTGCCTCTCATGTGTCCCCTGCTGGGAACTGGCCTGCAACCCCGGCATGTACCCTGACTGGGAATCGAACCATGATCCTTTGGTTCACAGGCCCGCGCTCAATCCACTGAGCTACACCAGCCAGGGCTTCTCTCTTGCTGTTTTGAAGATTCTTTCCTTATTTTTAATCTTGGGTAATGTAATAATGATGTGCTTTGGTGTGTGCTTCCTTGGGTCCACCTTCTTTGGGACTCTCTGAGCTTCCTGGACTTCCTGGAAGTCTATTTCCTTTGTCAGATTGGGGAAGTTCTTCATTACTTTTTCAAATAAGTTTTTAATTTCTTGCTGTTCCTCTTCTCCTCCTGGCTCCCCTAAAATTCAGATGTTGGAATACTTAAAGTTGTCCCAGAAGTTCCTATGCCTCTCCTCATTTTTTGGAATTCTTGTTTCTTCATTCTGTTCTGGTTGAATGTTTATTTCTTTCTTTGAGTCCAAATCGTTGATTTGAGTCCCGGTTTCCTTCCTGTCATTGTTGGTTCCCAGTACATTTTACTTTATTTCACTTTGCATGGCCTTCACTTCTTCCTCTATTTTCTGACCCTAATCAAACATTTCTGTGAGCATCCTGATTACCAGTGTTTTGAACTGTGCATCTGATAGGTTGGATATCTCTTCATGGCTTAGTTCTATTTTTGGAGCTTTGATCTGTTCTTTCATTTGGGCCTTATTTGTCTCTGCTCAACTATTACGTAGTAAGGGGCAGAGCCTTAGGTATTTGCCAGGGTGGGGCTACCCACATTGCTGTATATGGGGGAGGGGTCCAAGAGGGAACAATGCCACTTGCTTAACTCTCAGCTGGCTTTCTGTCACTCCCTCTGCTACCCACAAGCAAATTGGGCCCTTCTGGTGCTGATTCCTGGGTGGGGGGGGGGGCGTTGTATATGTTCTAGGACCCTGTGGGTCTCTCCAATGAAATCTCCTGTGAAGCTGGGAGTTTCTCCCACTGCTGCAACCCCCACAGATTTTTACAGGCAGAGGTTTTGAGGCTTTATTTCCCCATGGTGGAACCCTGGGTTGTGCGTTCTGTCTCACTCCCCAGTTGTTCCTCCCAGTTTATCTGCACTCAAATGTGGGACCACCTGGTCTTCTAGCCGCTGCCTCACCCAGTCTGCCAGCCACTGACTTGCCTGCCCTGGTCCTCCAGCTGCCTCCTTGCTGTGAGTCCTCTCCACCCTGGCTGCATGTCTCTGTCCCTCTTCCAGCCTGGATGAATGTTTATTCTTTAACTTCTTGGTTGTTGGACTTCCATACAGTTCAGTTTTCTGGCAGTTATGGTTATTTTTGTTTTAAAATTTGTTGTTGTCCTTCTTTTGGTTGTGTGAGGAAACAAAGTGTGTCTACCTATGCCTCCATCTTGGCCAGAAGTCTTGCCTTTCAGTTATGAAGTGGCAGAGTAAATGCTAGGATCCAGCCTATCTACCTGTACCTATGTTGAAAGTTGATGTCCCTACCTGTTGATGTTCTGTTGGTTGTTGTTTTTCTGCCCTTAAGTAGTAACAAGAGCAAGCAATGAACTACCCAACATAATGTTGAGGGAGACCTAGTTACAGACCTGAAAAATTTCCCCTGTCCTGTCTTCTATCCACAGTTCACGGTCCTCTGTTAGTCTGTGCTCCTACTACTACCCTCTACCCATACTCCCGACACACACCCAGAATCTATCATCCATTTTCTAGGAATTTCTCCATGTTTCGGTGTTAATTTGACAGGCCCACCTCCCTCCCTCCCTCCCATGTCTGACTCTGGACTCATATTGATGCTTGCAGCCAGCAAACCATAACACTTACATCTTATCAGAGATATCTTCATTTTTAGTATATTTTAATGTAGTCAAATACATTGTGTTTTCTTTGATGATTTCTTCAGTTGTTAAGATTAGAAAATACTTCTTTAGCCAGAGATGAATTTAGTGGTTTTATTTTCTTAAATATCACTCTTTAATCTATTTACACTGATTTTTCCTAAATAGATGAACAATTATCTCATACTATTTGTTAGTTAATCCACCCCCCAATTGATCTGGAATATCATATTTATCATAGTTTAAATTATGTATGCGAAGATATGTTTCTACTACTTCATCTTGTTCCTTTATGGCTTCATCTTGTTTATTTAGAGCATAGCTCCATATGGCTATGCTCTAAACCATACAATTACCATAACCTTAGAATTGTTAATATTTGGCAGTGGAAACTCTCCTGTTTACTCTTTTTTTGGCTCAAGTTTCTTACTCCGGTGCTTATTTTTTTCCTCCAGATGATCTTTAAAATAATTTTATCCAGTTTCCAAGAAATCCTATTGACATTTTAAATTTATTTTTAAATCCTCATCCAATAATTTTTTAAAAATTGATTTGAGCCCTGGCTGGTGTAGCTCAGTGGATTGAGTGCAGGCCTGCGAACCAAAAAACTGCGGTTCGATTCCCGGTCAGGGCACATGCCTGGCTTGCAGGCCAGTTCCCAGTGAGGGACACACGAGAGGCAACCATACATTGATATTTCTCTCCCTCTCTCCTTCCCTTCCCCTCTAAAGATAAATTAAAAAAATTGATTTGAGAGAGAGAGGAAGAGGGGGAGAGAGAGAGAGAGATTGATTAGTTGCCTCCCCTATGCACCCCAAATGGGCAACAAATGGCAGCCTAAGTGTGTGTCATGATCAAGAATTGAACCTGCAACCATTTGGTGTACCGGACAATGCTCCAACCAACTGAGCCACCTGGCCAGGGCAATCCTATTGAGATTTTAATTGGAATTGTTTCAATACTCCAAACGAACTTGGAAAGGATTGACATTTTGACAGTATCAAAATTGTAGGTTTTTTTTCAGGCATGCAGCATGATTTACACTTATTCACATTAGATTTTATTATCTCTTAGTAAAGTCTGCCTTGCTTTTTTGGGGGATATCATCTTCTCACTGTCTTTCCTTATTTCTCTATTTCTTGGGAAATAGAGAGAAAACTGGCATGTGAGTTTTTGCTATGACCTGAGCATAAGATGCTTTACAATGTTTCTTCTCCTTCTCCTACAATGTTTTCTTACTTCATTCTCATAGCTATGCTGAGGTGTGTTATATAGTCAATATTTTATTTGAGGGAACTCGAATGGGAGAAAACAGGCAAATAACTGAGCATGAGCTGTGGCTGAGAGGAGGTTCATAATTCTACTGAAGTTGGTACTGCAGATGTTAAAGCACTGTTAAACTCTGTTTCTGGGTCACTTTCAGAGCCCTGGTTAGGTGTTTCTGTCTTTACAAATGTGTCTGAGCAAAGCTTCCCCAGACTTTCTAAGTCTACTTGACCTCTGAGATCCACTCCCTTCCCCTTCTAGCCAGCTAGTAGCATCAGCAGTGACTGAGGCAAGATTCTATATTACCATTGGTCTCTTCCTAATAGTAACGCTAAGCACTTCACATTGAAACCAAAGCTCTACCTGGTCAAGTGCTCAGTTGGTTAGAGCATCGTCCCTATACACCAAGATTTTGAGTTCAGTCCCTGGTCAGGACACATACTAGAATCAACCAATGAATGCAAAACTAAGTGGAACAACAAATCAATGTTTATCTTTCTCTCTTTCAAAGGAAGGAAAGAAGGAAGGAAGGAAGGAAGGAAGGAAGGAAGGAAGGAAGGAAGGAAGGAAGGAAGGAAGGAAATGAAAATGTAGCTCTGTCCAATTTCTGTTTCTTCCATCTATTGCTCCTCAATGGCAAACTAATTGTCAGCAAACAGTAGTTTCTTCCACTTTCCTCAGCTCAAAGTCCTTAACTCTGTGAAAATGTTCATGCAACTCTGGCCAGCTAGCTCATCTGATTAGAGCATAGTCCTGATACACCAAGGTTCTAAGTTTGATATCTGGTCAGAACACATGCAGGAATTGACCAATGAATGTATAAATAGGTAGAACAACAAATGAATGTCTCTCTCTCTCTCTCAAATTTAAAAATAGTCACGTGGCTAATGCTACTGAAGAGCTGAAGTTTTAAAAAATTATGCAATAATAGAAAATATCAAAATATAAAATGTTTAGATGGTGAGAATGATTGCTCATCCGCTAATTTACAGAGCATTTGTTCCATAACAAGCACTACCTGGGTAGAGTTGTAAAGGGACCACAGTTCATCCTCAGGCAATTTGTGTAGTTGGGGAGGCTGACAAGTAAATGGACAATTTCAACTAAAAAATTATAAGATTATATTTATATATTTTAAGATTTATATGTACACACATATGTATATAGAAAAGAATAAAAACAGAAAATACTAGACTATAAGTGGCATTTAAAACTTCTCTTTGGTCTTTTCCAAGTTGATGCTAATAATAATGTATAACTTGAACAACGGAAAAAAATTAAAAGTTAAACATATATGGGCTCCCGCTGGCCAAATGTGGACAATTTGAGCGTTAACATAGACAATTGTGGACACGTATTATAATACATCAAATACAAGGATACTAATCTTTTTTAAAAGATTGATTTTAGCCCTGGCTGGTGTAGCTCAGTGGATTGAATGCTGGCCTGCAAACCAAAGGGTCACTGGTTCGATTCCCAGTCAGGGCACATGCCTTGGTTGTAGACCAGGTCCCCAGTGGGTGTTGTGCAAGAGGCAACCACACATTGATGTTTCTCTCCTTCTCTTTGTCCCTCCTTTCCCCTCTCTCTAAAAAAAATAATTAATTAATTAAAAAATTGATTTTAGAGGAAGAGGGAGGGAGAGAGAGAGAAACATTGATTTGTTGTTTCATTTATGTATGCATTAATTGGTTGATTCCTATATGCTCCCTGACCACAAATCAAAACCTTGGCATATCAGGACCATGCTCTAACTGAGTTACCTGGCCAGAGCCACAGTTAGGTTTACTTTTTTTTTTTTACTTATTTATTTTTAGAGAGAGGGGGATGGAGGAAGAAAGAAAGGGAGAAAAACATTGATGTGAGAGAGAAACATTAATTGTTTGCTTCTCCACATGCACCCCCAAGCAGGGAAAGTGGCCCACAATCCAGGTATGTGCCCTGACTGGGGATTGAAGGAGCAACCTTTCAGTGTGGGGCATGATGTCCAACCTACTGAGCCACACCAGTCGGGGCAGGCTTACTTTTTTAAAAAAATATTTTATTTATTTATTTTTAGAGAGAGGGGAAGGGAAGGAGAAAGAGTGGGAGAGAAACATCAATGTGCGGTTGCCTCTCACGTGTCCCCCACCAGGGACCTGGCCCGCAACCCAGGCATGTGCCCTGACCAGGAATCAAACCAGCAACCCTTTGCTTCACAGGCCCGTGCTCAATCCACTGGGCTACACCAGCCAGGGCCAGGCTTACTTTTAATACAAAGACTAAGGAATTATGAATCACTGCTTTTAACAACATCACTTGGTAGTTGCTTTTTACATCTTTTTTTTTTGTTTGGGGATCCTCTACTTTATTGGGGTGCTCAGTAGCCTGGAGTTCTTCAGCAGATTCTTTTTTTCTGACTGTGAATCACTTTCAGAGTCATCTGAACTTTCAGGATCAAGTGAATCCTCCTCCTCCTCCTCCTCCTCATCATCATCATCCTCTCCAATCACACCACTTTCTTCACCATGGTCTTCTACCTCATTGAAACCAAGTCTATAATATCATTGCTATTTTTCTGATAATTTGCTATCCATATTTTCCTGATACTCAGACTCCAGTTCTTTATTAATTTTCTTGTCTTCTTCTCCTAAATCCGCTGCCTCCCAATTACTAAATCCAAGATCGTTGTCTGGGGAGGCTGAATGCTTTACCCTGTGTGGATGGGACTCCCTGGCAGCAATTACAGTTTTGGGGACCCCTACTGGAAATGCTGAACCCCCTCACCATTCTCTTCAGCCTGAAATTGAACACCAACGCCATTCTAGAAGTCCTCATGAGATTTTAAAATGGGCCCTCGGTGGTGGTCAATTGCAGGCTGAAGAGAATGGTGAGGGGGTTCAGCATTTCCAGTCAGGGTCCCCAAAACTGTAACTGCCGCCAGGGATTCCTCAGTGGATTGAGTGTCAGCCTGAGAACCAAAGGGTTGCTGGTTTGATTCTCAGCCCAGGCACATGCCTGGGTTGTGGGCCAGATCCCCAGTAGGGGGCGTGTGAAAAGCAACCACACATTGATATTTCTCTCCCTCTCTTTCTCCCTCCCCTTCCCTCTGTGTAAAAATAAATAAAGGAAATCTTTTAAAAATATGTTTTAAAAAATTTCAAAATTGGATTATAAGAGAATAAATAATTATGATAAGTGCATACAATGTATATCCTTGATCAGACTATGAATTTTTAGTAAGCTCTAAAAGACATCTTTGAAATAATTGTAGACATTAAATGTGAATTATATATTAACAAATACATTTCTTGAATGTGAGAATTGTACTGTGGTTATGTAGGAGATTATCCTTGGTCTTGGGATAATACAGGCCAAAATATATAGGGGTGAATTTTCACCGTGTCTGCAACCAACTTTCAAATGGTTTAACACGAAAAAATTTATATTTATACAGAGATATTAGGAAAACAGCAAAAATTAACATTCAAGTGGTGAAGCCCTGGTGGGGTGGCTCAGTTGGTTGGAGCATTGTCTCATACACCAAAGGGTTTCAGGTTCCATTCCCAGTCAGGGTAATACCTAGGTTGCAGGATCAGTCCCCCAAATGGGGCTCATACAGAAGGCAACCAATTGATTTTTTTTTCTCTTTCTCCCTTCATATCTCTCTAAAAAAATCAAGAAATATATCCTCAGGTGAGAATTTTTAAAAATTTAAAAAAGAGGTGAAGACTATTCTTGTAACTTTTCTATAGGTTTGAAAATTTCCAAAATACAATTATAGGAAAGTTAACTTAATCTGGGTGGTGGTCACAAGGCTATTAACATAAATTAAAAAATCATTGAGCTGTACACTTAAGGTTTGTGCATAGTTGTATTTTACTCTATGTATATTATACTTTTTAAAAAAACTTAACTGGCTCTCTGTTAGGTAAAGTAGAAATTCTTTGGTCTGGCTTGCTTTTGGAGAAACTCATTTTCCTGGTTCTCTGATCTACCTCCATGAATCAGTGCAGTGCCTGATACACAGGGCACTCTGTTCAGTAGATACCTTTTGAATTATACATTTCAGCCACAAATTGTTCCATTTTATCTCACCTCCACCTCCTCTCTTCCCTGATCACCTTCTCACTTTGCTTTCAACTTTGGTGCACTTAGAATTCTTTCAGCAGTTCTCCGGCGGGTTCTGTGAAAGTGATTATATACATTTTCTGAACTCTTATCTAAATCGTCTATTGAGTCTTGACAATGAGTCTGTGAGGAAAATGGGGCCCATAGAGATGACCCAAGGTCACACTCTTAGAAGGGGTGGGTCTGTGATAAGAATGTAAAGTTTACTCCGGGTACTTTAAACGCTTCTCCTATTTTTTTTTAACTCTGTTTCCAACAGCCCGTCCACAAGTTAAATGTTCAAATTGTGTTTATTGAAGACTACATTAGTTTCTTACAGAAAACACTGTGTTCTACCTTTCTCAGACCTTCCCCAGTCCGTGAACAACTTGGGAACAGTGATTGGTAGTGGGAGGCACTCACTAAAAAAAGGTTTGGTGAAGGCCATTAGTTAAAAGTGGAACATAGGACCTCAGCTCCTAAAGGGTGCGGTTCTTGCCCAAGGACCAGTGTTACTTGCAGGGTTAACCCTAAACCCTTGGAAAGGCGGAGACCCAGGCTGAGGCCCCGCCCCACCCCACCCAGGGCGCAGGCGCAAACTCCCCGGGGCCCCGCCCCCTGCTAGTGTGGCTCTTGCCCCTGCTCAGGTAGGAAATGGTGTGCAGGGGAGGGGCGTCCCCTGAGGGTGTGGCTAGAGGGGGCGTCTCAGGGATTGGGGCTCCTTTGTTGAAGCCCCAACAAAGGTTGCCCCAACTTCCGTTACAACCCGGAGCTGTTCCTGCCGCTGGGGTGGGAGGTACAGTTCTTGGGTCTGAGCACTGTCGAGGGGTTGCTTGTGACCAGCACACGCCTGCTCCTTTATGTCATCCTGTGTCTCCGCACCTCTCCAGACCCTGCTTCTGGCCCGATCCGCTCCGAGCCAGTGTCTGGAGTGCTGCTGGGTAGCTTGAGGTCAAGGAGCTGGGCAGGTGCCCAGAGCCTGCTGCCTTTCTCCCTCCTCCCCATTCTCGCCGCCGGGCGCTCCAAGCCGGGCCTCCGGGAAACAACGTGTGGTCTTCTGCTCCGCTTGCGCCTACTCCTTCTGCTCCAGTTGCTTTTCCAGCCGAGCGGAAAAGCCGGGGTGGCAGGTTGCCCAGGCCCTGGGAAGCGGGCAGTTAGGCACTGCCTCCTGAAGGCTGTGAGTGAGCCATCTTGCTCACTGGCAGTTAGTCACCCACCCTGCAGCCCCCAACCAACCAGACGGTAACCCGCACTGTTGTCACAGGGTAGAGGGGGCCAGAGGCAGCTGAGTGATCCTACCACAACCACAACCCCCTATTAGGGCTTTTGGTGTGACAACGTGTGTCCTGAACTAGGAAGTTCCTCCTTGCTCACAACTCTGTAGCTATCAATAACATGTTACACCCCTATGGGTGCCAAGCATTGGGATTACAGGGCTTGAAGTCAATTCTAGAAAACTTGGAGGTGGTGGTGTTGGGGGTATGTGTCTGATTGAGTGTGTGTGTAGAAACTAACCCAGGACCTACTACAGTGCCTGACAACCAGTAAAACCTCAGTAAACCTTTGTGGAATGAATGAGAAGGTAGTGACTGAGGAAGCAGGACTAGAGAGGGCAGCTCTAATTCATCCCACCTTTGCCTCCCCTGGGCTGAGGTAGACAAAAGTAATTAGGCTGAGCCTTTAATCACAGCTGATTTCACAGGCTGAGGAACAAGGGAGATCTGGGAAAGGTAGAAATCATGGAGACACAGGGTGCTGGCCTGGCTCACAGGCACTGCTCCCTGTGGGGCCCCCTCCAGCCCCAAAAGCTTGGTGGTCATTAACCTGTTTATTTCTTTTTTCTTTCTTTTTTTTTTTGTCTCCCTTAGGACACTGGGTTCTCTAGGAGCTGTCCCAGGCTTAATGATTGTCCAGAAGGTGGCTATAAAGGGAGCCTGGGAGTCTGGGTGGAGGAGGGAACAGAAAAAGCCTACCTCAGCAGATCTGCACACTGAAAGAGCAGCAGGCAGGAGCTGTGGTCAGAGACTCCGGGTCCTGGCCAGTAGGGCTTGCTGGCTTCCACCATGGCGGCCCAAGGCTATGGTTATTATCGCACTGTGATCTTCTCGGCAATGTTTGGAGGGTACAGCCTGTATTACTTCAACCGCAAGACCTTCTCCTTTGTCATGCCGTCGTTGATAGAGGAGATCCCTTTGGACAAGGATGACTTGGGTGAGCCCTGAAAGAGCAGGGTGGCGGGCCAAGGGACACAGGACCAGCAGGACAGGATGAGTGTGGCAGTGTGGTGTGTACAGCCATGTACCTTATGTGGAGTGTCTGCACAGCAGGGGTCAGGGGACAGTCTCCAGATGCCAGATGAAGAAGCTCTGAGGTCCACGCATGTGGTTTGGTAGAAGGGTGCTTAGTACAACCCATGCATGTCTGAGGTGGGCTACTTATCTCATGTGTCTGTGTGCCTGTGACCCACATGTACCCCTAGTGGTGCTGTTTATGGTGAGTGTGTTTAGGGACTTTTGAGTACAGTTTCCATTATCTGTGTGGGTGCACACTGAGATCTCAGGGTGCTTGCTGGCCACTGACACTGTTAGCACTGGGACCTGGGGAGTTGGCACAGTGACTTCATGTGGCCTAGCAGGTTTCCTTTCAGGAGGAATAAGGTCCCTGACTCCATTTCTAAGCCCTTCACCCCATGTTCCAAGATGGGGCAACAGAACTGCCAGAGGCCCAGGGCTGGCATCCTGGGTGAGGGGAAATCAGTCAGATATATATCCCAGGGAGGGGTGCTGCCCTTTCCTGCCCTCCTCTTGCTTCCTGACAGCTGCAGCTGAATTCTCCAAGAGGCTGAAAAATCATGGTCAGCCCGGGGCTAGGGCTGATGGTAAGTCAGGAGGAGTAGCAGGGTCCATGCACAAGTTTCAGGATTGCAGCACAGGTCCTCCTGCTCCTCTTGGAAGGAGGCTGTCTCCCCCTGCCCAGCACCTCTTCCCACCTGATCCCATGTGTCTCCCACACCTCCTGCGCCTCTGCCCTGGCCCCTAAACCCCAGGTGTTCTGTTCCCTGCTCCTGTCTCCTGCAGGGCTCATCACCAGCAGCCAGTCGGCAGCCTATGCCATTAGCAAGTTTGTGAGTGGGATACTGTCTGACCAAATGAGTGCTCGCTGGCTCTTCTCTTCTGGGCTGCTCCTGGTTGGCCTGGTCAACGTAGTCTTTTCCTGGAGTTCTACAGTGCCTGTCTTCGCTGCTCTCTGGTTCCTCAATGGCCTGGCACAGGGGCTGGGCTGGCCCCCATGTGGGAAGGTCCTGAGAAAGGTGAGTGTCTGCTTCCAAGAGGCCTGTTTAAATTGGCCTAGAGGATACCCGAAGAGCACGTGGAAGCACCAGCACCTCCACCCCCAACCCTGTTGGGCTGTTTCCTTAGGAGTTTCAGTCTGGCTCCTATTGTTTGCCAAGATATTTTAGGAGCCTGAACATGGTGGGATCAGGTGGCAGATGAGGGCAATGGCCCTGCCAAGTAGAAGCGCCCTCTCCCTCATCCCTGTAATGTGAGCTTCTGGGTCTGCTCCACTTGATCCCCTCCTTCAACATGTACCGAAGGCTGGGCACCTACTCTGTCTCCCTCTGCCCCACAGTGGTTTGAACCATCTCAGTTTGGCACTTGGTGGGCCATCCTATCAACCAGCATGAACCTGGCTGGAGGGCTGGGCCCTATCCTGGCAACCCTTCTCGCTCAGAGCTATAGCTGGCGCAGCACCCTGGCCCTGTCTGGGGCCCTGTGTGTGGCTGTCTCCTTCCTCTGTCTCCTGCTCATCCGCAATGAACCTGCTGATGTTGGACTCTGCAACCTGGACCCCACCCCCTCCAAGGGCAAGAAGGGTGAGCACCCACCCAAGCCGACCCCTTGACAGCTTTCATCATTCATTTGGCAGACTTTCATTGAGGACTGGCTGTTATGCCTGGCCCTGTGCTAGCCAATGGCTGTAGGGGTTGGAATGGTGTCGGAGAGTGGGTGGGGAGTAGATAAAACTCCCTCCCAAGAGGCAGTTAAGTACCAGACAAGTGGCAGAGCCAACAAATGCTGATTCATGTTATGCTTGGTTCTTTCTCACAAGAGATCCAGACTTCTCTGTCCTGGACAGTATCCTAAACTTAAGTGGCTTGGGGGCATTCCTCATTTGTTTAGTATCTCATTTGTTTAGGCTTGCAGTGAGGGGAGAGGGCAGAGCAATGGATGAGGGGTACCTCCCTGCTGATTCTTGGCTATGTGGATGGACTCTGTTCCCGTGGCTGCCTAATGAGTGGTGGGGGCTCAAAGAGGGTAGGGCAGCAGAAGCAGAATCTCAGGCCTGACTTTCTGTCCCAGGCTCCTTGAAGGACGACAGCACCTTACAGGAGCTGCTGCTTTCCCCGTACCTGTGGGTGCTCTCCACTGGCTACCTTGTGGTGTTTGGAGTAAAGACTTGCTGTACTGACTGGGGCCAGTTCTTCCTTATCCAGGAGAAAGGACAGTCAGCCCTCGTGGGTAAGATGTGTGTTGGGACAGAGGTGGTCATACAGAGCAGAAACCAATGCAGAGGATGGGAAATTCAGGCCTAATCCCTTTATCCCCTTTTCTTTCCCTGAGGCTAGGCACTGCTCAGGCAGCTGTAGCAGTCACCCTCGGGGGCCCTGGACCTCTCTGGGTTTAAGCCAATCTGGGACAATCCCAGTGTGTAGCACCCTTCCACCCTTTCTTTCCCCTTTCCACAACTCCCACTGCAGGTAGCTCCTACGTGAGTGCCCTGGAGGTCGGAGGCCTTGTAGGCAGTATTGCAGCTGGCTACCTGTCAGACCGGGCCATGGCAAAGGTGAGTCGGCAGAAGGGACAGGAAGGAGGATCCCTTTAAGTCTTACCAGCATGACTGGGACAGACACCAGATAGGTGGGAGCCCTGGGTTACAGGCAGATTGGCATATCCTGGCATAGGCTGGGTAAGGTAGGAATGAGTTTCAGCTGCCTTTGCTAGGGATGTGGAGACAAGGCTCTTGGGGAAAGGGTTTTAACTGATGTCAAGGTGAGCCAGAATTTCTCAGCTTAGCAGTGGGCTTCTCTGCAGCCTCAGGAAAGCTGGGGTTGGGGAGGGAGAGTGCAGTTGCCAGAATGTGTCCTGAGCCTGCTTCAAATGGAGGAAGGGATATTGTGGAGTTTGGTCTCAGAACACAATGAGCAGGTCCCAGGGCTTCCCAGAGCCGCCCAGGCCAAGAACTGTGATGGGACTGCCAGAGATCTGTCAGGAGAGGCCTGCTGTGTCAGAGTCCAGGGGTGCTATTAGGACCTGACTTTGCTGGGACTGTTTCCACAGGCAGGGCTATCTACTTATGGGAACCCTCGCCATGGCCTGTTGCTGCTCATGATGGCTGGCATGACAGTGTCCATGTACCTCTTCCGGGTAACTGTGACCAGTGACTCCCCTAAGGTAAATAAGGAGGGCCTGGCCCAGGGCAGACACACAGATGATGAAAAAGCAAAGACCACCGACTCAATCTCCTCCCTGGCTGCAGCCTGGCCCGACTTTCCTGGCCTCTCCATTTTCCTTTTCAGTTCTGTTTGTACCTCAGTTCCTTTCCTCTGTACTTTGGTGCCCCTCCTCAACTGTGGTTTTGTTTTTCTCCTTCTCTGTGCTCCTTAGGATATTGCTTTCTGGACTCTGGCTCTCCACCCTCTTGCTGAGCTCACAGGCTTTAAGGAACATGAGGTGCCTCGTGCTTTATCTCTGGTTTCTTTCACCTTTGTTCTACCCATTCTGCCTTACCCCTAGTCAGTCCAGTTTGCATACATTGAGAAAAGACAGCATCTAACGTGGAGGGATGATTTCTGTACTTCCTTCACGTACCCGAACACATGCCCCTGGGTTGGCTCACTGTGGAACCCACTCCTCCAGCTTTGCCCTGTCAATTGCATTGGGAAGTGGGATGAGGCAGTCACTGCCTCCTTACAACTGTTTGTTCCTGGGGACCAAGCACTCCTCTCTCCTGTGGTGGGAAAAGCCTTAGGTAGGCTTTCTGAGACTAAATGCTACCTTGCATGGCCCTTGCAGCTCTGGATCCTGGTGTTGGGAGCTCTGTTTGGTTTCTCTTCTTATGGTCCTATTGCCTTGTTTGGAGTTATAGCCAACGAGAGTGCCCCTCCCAACTTGTGTGGCACCTCCCATGCCATTGTGGGACTGATGGCCAATGGTAAGTGATACCCCTGGTCTCTACCTCACCCCCACACAGGCCAGTTAGAGGCTGGGCTGGGCCCCACTGGCTCTAGTCTCATAAATGACTCTGGCTCTTCCCTCCTTCTTGGCAGTGGGTGGCTTTCTGGCCGGGCTGCCCTTCAGCTCCATTGCCAAGCACTACAGCTGGAGCACAGCCTTCTGGGTGGCTGAAGTGATCTGTGCAGTCAGCACAGCTGCCTTCTTCGCCCTACGAAACATCTGCACCAAGATGGGCCGAGTGCCCAAGAAGGCTGAATGAAGAGTACAGGCTCCAGAGCATCCTCTCCCACCTGGTGGCCATTCACCTGCATGGGGCTAGGAGAAAAGAGGGGTCTGCTGTGGCCAGCGCTGAACCTTTGGCTTCCCTTTTATGCTCCTTTCCCTGGCCCAGGTGGCACTGGAAATTATCAGTCACTAGTAAGTTCCCAGCTCCCTATCCTATGCTCTATTTAAAAGACCACCTTTATTCTTGGACTCCTATTTTCGGCATTCAAACAGGAAACTACTGGAGTCAGGGAGTCTCCTATACCCTTTTTCTCTGAGTCCTTCCCTGTCCTCCTCCCACCCCATCCCTACCAGAGGTGAGGCTTCTCCTGAAGCTGCAGGGCACCCACCGCCCCTGCCTTCTCCCCTAAGGCCTCTCAGTAGGGGCAGCTACTACTGCCTCTCTTCCAGGGGAAGGGAGGCCATCGCTCTCACCGTCACCCTGGGTACGGCAGGGTGACGTGGGTGGGAGAGTAAAAGACTTGTTACAGAAATTAAAACTAGATTTGATACTAAACACTGTCCGTGAGTCATTCTTTCAAAAGGGGTAGTATGAGCCAGAGACAGCTTTCTTCGGGAAATACTCTTCCAGTGCCTGCTCCGAAAGTGCGACATCATTTCCCTGGAAAGGGAAAGCTGGCACGGACTCCTTTAAGTTCATGTGTTTCTGTCTTCAACTTAAAGACAGAGAAGACATGAACTGTGTAATCCAATGGTCATTTCAGAGATAAAGCTACTTACTGGGTTTCAAGCATATTAAATAATTTGATGGAGGGAGGCAGAAAGCCTGGGTTCAAATTCAGGCTGTCAATAACTCGCTTTGAGGTTGGAGGCACACAGAGATTGCACTGTGCTAAATCTCTTGTATTAGAATGTACCCCCTGAAGTTTGGGTAAGGATTAAATGAACTAAACCAGTAAAGCCTGGCTGTGAACACTCGATAAATGGTCCATCACCATCATCACCACCTGGAGGAAATTGCTACTGAATTCACTCTAGGAATTCAGCAGCAATCACGAAACTAGACCCAAGGCCCGTGATTCAAAGTCCCATGTTCATTCATTTAATGAACACATTTGTTTTGCTTTTTACTAGAATATCTCCCCAGAATTCCCTGTCATTCCCGTCTCTCCTCCTGGAACTCTTTCCCCAAACCATCAATTAGGATAGCAGACAGTGAGATCAAAGGAATGTTTATTACAGCATTTGTGGGCCTACCTCCTCCATAAATAAATCTGTACAGAATTGGGAAGCAGGACCATGATAGAGCTAGGAGGGAAGAGAGCATAGTATTAAGGCTCAGGGGTCACTATGTCATCAGATTCAACATCCTTCCCTTTTCAAGGGTACAAACAAGGCTGCTGGGATTTCCATTGGAATGGAATTGGCAGGACCCCTGCTACAGGATCTTTCAGTATTTCAGTATTTAGGAAGTGGGGAGGGGCTGTTGCAGGTTCAGCCTATGACCCAGGTCCGTAAGTTCCAGCCTTCTCTGCCACCTCCAGGGCTAACTTCAGGTTCTGGTCAAACAGCTCACACCTACACCAGATCCAGAAGGCACAAATAAAGACAAAGTGTGAGGACTATGGCTCTCTCCCCACTTTGGATGCAGGTGCTGAGCCAGTGAAGAGCCTGCTTGAAGGACATAAACTCCCAAGGAGTCTTTGGTTTCTTAAATAAGTAAAAGGCTACTCACCTTGTTTTATTTAAAAATAACTTGTAATACACTTCAAAATGACTTCGGAAAAGAACACACAGGTTGGGGCAAGGAGAATTTAATCTGGGGAGTGGGACCACCTACCTGATAGGCATTTCCAGGGAGTAGAATGGATTCTTGAGGGCAAAGTCTGAGTAAATCTCATAAATCTTTCGGAGAAGAGAATCTATCCCAGCTTGCCGAGGGTCTGCCAGCACCACAAACTTGATCCCTGGAAGGGCCGGAAATGGTTACCAAAGGGTAGAAAACGCAGCAAGTAACGTCATCCTGCATTTGCACAGCACTTTCAGTTTTGCAAAGCGCTTTCATCAGCCTATATTTGTTTTATCCTTGCTGCTCCACGAAGCAGGACAGGTAAGACTTTAAATCTGTAAGTAAGACCAGAAAATCGAAGTGACTTTATCACATCACCCAGCTGGCAGAGGCCAGGCTTTGAGTTTTGGCTCTGTCTCTTACTGCTGGTCTCGGGGGTCCCTTAGTGGAAAGTGCCAGGAGGGACAAACTCAGACAATGTTCACTTATCTGCAGTAAGGGAGTGAAGCAATGACACTCATGATCCAAAGGTCATTTCCATTTGGCATCCATAATTCTGAAACAACACTTAGCCTCCCAAAACATGTGCAACATGAGATAACATTAAGGTGAGTTTTATTTGTGCACAGGATAACCAGGGCTGAGCACGCTGCGTGGTGTGGACAAAATCAGAGTCAGATTAAATATTAGCTTTGGATTCACAAAACAAATAGATGTATCTATGCAATTGTCCCAGGAAAAGTTACCCTCCCCTACCCCACCCCCAACACTGCTTACCAAACCTTGGGTCAATCCTTTACCCCAGCCCGTGTCGCTGCATCTCTTCGGACTATCTGGAGACACGTACCTGTCAGTGTCTGGAAGCAATGCAGTTTGAATGTGTCTGTCTCCAGCACCTCAATGCCTGAGCTGCCCTGTTCAGGAGATAGCTGAGAGCCGATTGCGAACAGCCTATTTGCAAAGAAGGCAAAGCTGGGAATGTACTCCATTGCTGTAAGGTAGGAGTGCTTCCCAAACTTTTCCACTGAAGTGATCCTACCTGCTGAGGAGTTCATATTACGGCCAGGTCAGTCAGAAGAGGCAGTGTGAACTGACTAGCAGCAATATCAACTTTTCTTTAAAATTCACTTGAATTCTGCATGGACTTTACAGGAAGTCCTCAAATAACATCTTTTTATTATAATATTGATGGGAAGCCATAGGAACTTAACTTTTGTTTGTATCAATTAACTTATGGTAAAATTGGTTTCATTATACAGTTGACAAATATGGGTTTGAACTACGCAGGTCCACTTACACTAAAGTTTTTCCAATGAGTAGTCAGCCTTCCCTATACCCAGGTTTCAAATACAAGGACTCAACCAACTTAGAATCAAAAACAGTATTTTCAACCAGCATTTTGGAATAACTGGATGCAGAGGGCTGACTGTATGCATTGTTCTACACCATTTTATGAGAGGGACTTGAATATCCACGGATTTTGGTTATCTGCAGGGGTCCTGTAACCAATACCCTATAGACGCCAAGGGATAACAGTAGTTGTTTTGGGGTAGTCAAAGTTGCATGTGGGGATCCAGGCTGGTGTGGCTCAGTGGCTGGATTGTCATCCTGTAAACTGAAAGGTTGTGGGTTCCATTCCCCATGAGGGTACATGCCTGGGTTGCTATTGCTGTTACAGTTACAGTCCCAGTCCGGGCACCTGCAAGAGGCAAGCAATAGATGTTTCCTTCTCTCTCTCTCTCTTTCCCTTCCCTTCTCTAAAATCAATAAGCTTGTCCTCAGGTGAAGATTAAAAAAAGGGGAGAAGGGTCACATCCATAATTTCCTCCTTGTTCAAAGGTCAACTGTACTTTCTTTTGCTTAAAGTTGTAGAACCTACCCAAGAGGTTAAGTGAGGGCTTACTGTACATTTATACTTTACTATGCAACAATTTACATTAAAAACTTTGGGTCAAATTAACACTGGGAATATGTGCCACGGCTAGGATACCCAGCACATCTCCTACTGTGTTGAGAGCATAAAAAGATCTTAGAGATCGTTTAGTTCAATTGCCTTACTATAAACATGGAGAAACTAAGGCTCAGAGAATTGAAACCCACTTATGCAACATCACACCACTGCCAAAACTGCCTAAAACCTAATTATACTGAATGAGTTATTTTTCCTTTTATAGCACACGAACTGATGATTTACTTATTTAAAAACATTCTACTTATTTATTTTTAAAGAGAGAGGAAAACATCAGTGTGCAATTGCCTCTTGTGGGCCTCCCACTGAGCACTTGGCTCAGCAAACCAGGCTTGTGCCCTGACTGGGAATCCAACGGGCGACCCTTAGGTCCGCAGGTCCTCAGGTCCAACCTCAATTCACTGAGCCACACCAGCCAGGGCATAACTGATGATTTAAAAGTAGAGAAAGGTAAGCACTGCAGCTCAGGTGACTGCTTGGTCACAGAACCACACTAACACAGCCAGTCTAAGACCCAAGTGTAGGACGGCAGGCACTAGGCAGAATTGAATGACTTACGAGTGGAACATGGAGGCCAACATGAGCTTCTCATTGGAGGTGAGGCGAGGCCGGCCGAATCGAATGGACACCGGGTAGTTAGCAGGATTGCCTAGGTACTCTAGCACCTCTTTCCCATCAGCCGTGTACTTGCCATTCACGTCCATTCCATTAATGGCCAGCACTGCGTGGCCCACTGCAAAAGTGAGGCAAAGGTAAACGAAGCCCCAGTCTGCGGATGCCACCAAGGGAACAGGGACCCAGCCCTACCCTCCCCCCACGCCCCCCCACGCCCACTGACGCAGTACCAACCCCCTTCCCGAGTCTTAGCCAACCCCGGATGCCGTCACGCTGGCCGAAGGCAACTAGCACTCGCTCGTCATGTAGCTTGAGCAGCAGATCAAGTGGGTAACTGAAAGTTTTCTCAGCCTCGGCCCGTGGCGCGTAGCTGTCTAGTTGGTAAATCAGGCCGCCAGCTTTGTTCACCACATACACACTGAAAATCGCCATCACTGCTGCTGCGGCTCAAGACTGAGGGTGGACCAGCCTAGCCCAGAACAGCAGTCACGGGACGCGTCTCCCGCCCTCTACTTCTTCCTCCCAGCTCCGGCTTGCGGACGGTGGCAGCACTTGCGGAAATACACTGGGGTGAAACGCCAGCAAATTAGTTGCCGTGTTCTGACAGTTTCCTGTCTTTCTCGGTTCTTAGTGCAACGTGTGACTGCTTCAAAACTCGAGGAAAAGCCAATCCAGGATTCCAGGCAACCGGCAGAAGAACCGGAGTTCAGGGGCTCAAGACCCTACTCTAGCTTCAGCGAGCGGGCGGTGCTTCGAACGTCTATTGCGGGGCCCCACCCCTTGCCCCGGAAGCACTTGCTGAGGGCGGTGGTTTGTGGGACTGCTCCCGAGCGGCGCTTCCTTTTCTTGCGGGGCCCCACCCCTTGCCCCGGAAGCACTTGCTGAGGGCGGTGGTTTGTGGGACTGCTCCTGAGCGGCGCTTCCTTTTCGTCCGACATCTTCTCAGGTAGCAGTGAGATCCGGCGCTCCTCGAGTTTCACAATGGTGAGTAGCAAGCAGTGCGAAGCTAGTGCGGTTTTGAGGGCCAGACGGTGACGGGGCGCAGTTGAGCCTCCTTTGGGAGGAGGGCCTCCGGAACTGCCGGTTGCAGCTCAGAGGACGAGCCGGTATATTGCCTCAACCGTGTGCTCGCTAGTGGAGCTTGACTGGGGGAGGAGACGCAGTAGGAGGGGAGCATGGGGCTGCGTTCCGAGCCGGCTGTTTTCCCGCCTTTCTTGAACAGCCGCCCAAGGACGACAAGAAGAAGAAAGATGCTGGGAAGTCTGCCAAGAAAGACAAAGACCCAGTGAACAAATCTGGCGGCAAGGCCAAAAAGAAGGTGGGAGTCAGTTCCTCTAAGTTTAAGGGTGACTGGGGGCGCCCGTTCCATATTGCTGTAGTAATAGGTGACATACAGCAGATGGTTTTAACGTTGTGGGTTGTAGAGTCTTATTTTTTAAGTCTTTAGTATACATATAAAGATTGTGTTTGTTTTGAGAGGGAAAAGGAAGGAGAAAGGGAGAGAAACATTAATGTGTAAGAGAAACATGGATGGGTTGCCCCCAACCCGGGACCTGGCCCGCAACCCAGGCATGTGCCCTGATCACAAATCGAACCGGCGACCTTCTGTTCTCAAGCCAGTGCTCATTCCACTGAGCCTCGCCAGCCAAGGCTTAATTTTAATATCTTGATTGATTTGAGAGAGAAACATTGATTTGTTGTTTCACTTATTAATTGGTTGATTTTTGTATGTGTCCTGACCAGGGATGGACCCCGTAACAATGGCTTAATGGGACAACACTCAAACCAACTGAGCTACCTGGCCAAGGCTAGAGTCAGATTATGAAAGCTGTGCCCTTAACACCATTCTCATTTTTCCCCCTCATTTAAAGAATGGGGTGATACATACTACTTGGAAATTAAACATCTATCAGACATTTGTCCTGACCCTAGCTGGCATGGCCTAGTTTGGAGTGTTGTCCTGTAAACCACAAATTTCAGGGCGTGTGCCAGAGGCAGCCAATCAGTGTTTTTTTCCCCTCTCGGAAATCAGTAAACATGACCCTGACTAGGCCTGGGTTGGTCGGGCATCCTGCAGACAGAAAGGTCAGGGCACATGCCAGAGTTTGGGGCACTGTACTACCATATCCCTTCCTGGGTGCTTGCAGAAGGCAACCAGTCGATGTTTCTGTTCCTTTCTTTCTCCCTCCCCCCTTTCCTAAAAAATAAATCAAAAATAGAACCAACAAGTATTGCCTAGAGTGAGGATTAAATGTTTTTTGAAAAAACATTTGTTTTGATGCCTAGTATGGAATATTATTTTAATTAGCCTGTCGGGGCTTAGCCCATATCCAAAAGTCTCAAAATGTATCTGATGGCAGATACATTTCAATCTTAATTTGTAGAATTTCTGCAAATTCTGAATTTCATGTTTTTGCCGGCCAAGGGACAGAGTGACCTCAGTATTGCCAGAGAGAGAGAGATTTATCTGGCACAGATTGGGAGAAAGGATGATTCTTCCAGGGGCACTGATTCTTTCTCCTTTTTGTTTTTGTGAGCAGAAGTGGTCCAAAGGCAAAGTTC
Source organism: Carollia perspicillata (assembly GCA_004027735.1). Lineage (NCBI taxonomy): Eukaryota > Metazoa > Chordata > Mammalia > Chiroptera > Phyllostomidae > Carollia > Carollia perspicillata. The sequence continues at coordinate 14,594 of PVKM010010220.1, read as the reverse complement.
GGGACAAGCTCAATAACCTAGTCTTGTTTGACAAAGCAACATATGATAAACTCTGTAAGGAAGTTCCCAACTACAAGCTTATAACCCCAGCTGTTGTCTCTGAGCGACTGAAGATCCGTGGTTCCTTGGCTAGGGCAGCCCTTCAGGAGCTCCTTAGTAAAGGTGAGAGAGAATACTGTACTGGTGTGGTTTTGCACATTAAATTGGCCTGATCGTGTTAGCCATCTCAAATGTTTTTATTGGAATTGTAATACAATTCCAATTGTATTAGTAATTGTTAGTAATACAATTTTAACATGTCAGCCCCGGCATCCATTTTTGTGCCATGGCCCCTGTGGTAGTTAGGTGAAGTATGTGTAGTGCCTAATTTGGATAAGGTGCTGTGAGGGTGGCCATCTCAAGAGCAGGTAATGGGTCCCTCTAGAAAGAATAAGATTAGATTATCACCAAGAAATGTGGGCAGGTCTACCTGATAGTAAATTCTCATGCTCAAATTCATTTCTGTATTGGGAAGGAATATAAAATTCACTTTCTAATATCACTTGCTATGTGAAAACCTTGTATTTTCTCCTTAGGACTTATTAAACTAGTTTCAAAGCACAGAGCTCAAGTAATTTACACCAGAAACACCAAAGGTGGGGATGCCCCAGCTGTTGGTGAAGATGCATGAACAACAGGTGAGCAAAAATCCAGGGTCTCATAATGTAGGAAGTATGCATCCCCTTTACAAAGACTATATTAATTCTTCTTAATTTTTTTACAGGTCCCACCGGTAGATTTTGAAAAATAAAACTTTATTAAACCAGTAGTGGGTGTGTGTTTTCCTAAGAGAAGCAGGTATAAGGAATAATAGCAGATGTGGGTTTGCTGACTATGGTTGTTACAGAAGTACCAGGAAACCATTAGTTTTTCTCTTTGTGTGACTGCTGTTTGTTCCTTGCTACATCTTCAATTTTGAATTGATGCCTGAAAGGAAATAAAGGGTTAACATGACAAAAGTGAGAGACTTTCCAAAGGGGTTGTGCATTGGGGTCCAAGGCACAGGACTTATACCTGGATTGCCAGCGGCGTCCATTATTCCAGACCCGGCCAAAAGATGGCAGCCACCCTGCAGTGGTGGCGGAGCTATGATCAAAGTTGGCCCCAACTCTGTCTGGGGGGAGTTTCTTCAATTTCTGTTTTTCCTCTGTAATGATAAGTAAATGGTTTGAGTTAGGAAGATTTAAAGAACACCTCACTGCCACTGAATTACTTTACTCACTCTCTTTGAGAAATTCTTCATAGGAGGGTCCTATTTGTTGATTCCCGGAGCTATATTCCTCATCTTGGACCACCCAGGGTGGTGTGGCTCCTGGAAAAGAAGCCTATTAAGCAGAATCAAGGCACTTGGCATATGCAGTTAGAGTTTTAGCTGTATTGAGTGCTATCCCATTGTTCATTTGTTGAGGCATATTTGGATTGTTTCCAGTTTGGGGCCGCTAAAAATAAAGCTGCTACAATTTGTATATAAGCCTATTTTCTTGGAATGGCTAATCATAATGTATGTTTAATTTTTAAGCTGTTGGACTGTTTTCCAAAGTGGTTGTGCCATTTTACATTTCATCAGCAACTGAGTGAGAGTTCTTACATGTCCATGTTCAGTCTTTAATTTTAGCCTTTCCGATGAGCATCTTTTTGTATGCCTTTATTGCGTTTTGAGTTCTTAATATATGTAGGATCCAAGTCCTTCATCAAATAGTGTTTTTTCCATATTCATCCCCCAATCTATTTGGAAGTCATCAGCTTATTCCCTATGAATCTGTTTTGTTTATTCATTTAGTTTGTTTAGATTCCACATGAGATCATATGGTATTTGTCTTATTTTACTTAGCATAATTCCCTCTAGGTCCATCAATTTTGTTGCAAATGGCAAGATTTCATTTTTTATTGCTGAGGAACATTCCATTGTATGTATATCACATCTTCATAACTTCATCTATTAATGGACAGCTAGATTGCAGTTAGTGTTTTATCTTAATCAGTTTTATTTTTTATTTTCTGGTGCACCTTTCTTGGATATATTGCAATACCAGGTCAATGCACAGAGTGGATAGAGCAACCTCCTATTCCAACTCCCTGTTCCAAAAAGCCATTTAATATATTGTCCTCAGATGAAGAACACATTAAATGTTAAACTGTTAAGAACAGATAACCACACTTAGTCAAAAGGCTGAGAAGCAATTCAACTTTAAAGATATGCAGGAACAAGTATAAAGGACACATGGACAAAAACAAGGGGGGCGTGGGATGGGAGTAAAAAACATACATACATATATATAATTGCCTCACCCTGACCAGCATGGTCAGTTGCATATCAATCATCCCACAAAGTGAAAGGTTGCTGGTTAGATTCCCAGTTGGCACATGACTGGGTTGTAGGTTTGGACCCAAGCTGGGGTGTGTACAAGAGGCAACAGATGTTTCTCACATCAAAGTTCCTCTCTCTCCCCCTTTCCTCTTTAAAATCAATTACCTTTTTTTAAAATTGCCCCTCTTTGAGAAACACTGCTGTGGGCCTTACCTGAGTGGATGTTACCAACTCCTGGTGTGTCCTGTAGTTGGGGAAAAAAAAAATCCTAGATATAGAAAGCCAAGATATGAAAGGATACGCATAGCTACAGAAAGGGCAAGTTATAGGAGATGGGTGAACTAGTGCCACAGAATTCTACACCCTGTTAGCAATAGACCTTGGCTGGTGTGCCTGAGTGGATTGAGCACCAGCCTGTGAACCAAAGGGTCGCTGGTTTAATTCCCAAAGTACGTGTTTGGGGTGTGGGCCAGGTCCCCAATAGGGAACACATGAGAGGCAATCACACATCTCCCTCCATTCCCCTCTCTCTAAAAATAAATAAAAACACAGCAGCCCTGACTGATGAGGTTTGGGGATTACCCACAAGCAGGAAGGTCATAGGTTCCATTCTTGGTGAGGGCACATGCCTGGGTTGTGGACCAGGTCCCCAGCTGGAGGTGTGTGTGCTAGAGGCAACTGGTGGATGTTTCACACATCAGTGTTTCCCTCTCTTACCTCTCTAAAAACAAATAGAATATATTTTTATATATTTATTTCATCTTTATTGTATTTTTTCCATTACCACTCAGTCCCCATATAAATAAATCTTTAAAGAAAAAATAAAAAGCATAGGTCTTGGCTGGTGTGGCTCAGTGGATTGAGTGCCAACCCACAAACCAAAAGGTTGCCAAATGATTCCCAGTCAGCACGTGCCTGGGTTGCCGCCTGGGTCCCTGGGTGGGGGCATGTGAGAGGCAACCAACTGATGTATCTCTCGCACATCAATGCTTCTCTCTTTCTCCCTTCCCCTCTAAAAATAAATTTAAACACAATAAATTGTTGCAAGTCCTGTCCTCAAGAGACTCATGGTCTTAATAGTGGAACTGTGCCAACTACATGCCAGGTGAAGAAAAAAACCCTTTCCTCACAGCATACTGTCTTTTGTCATGTATAATGTGCACTTTTTTGCCCAAATTTTTGAGGGAAAAATAAGGATGTGCATTGTACATGGGTATAATTTGTGTACAGTGTGCACAAAAATGTGGATGTGTATTATATATGGGAACACATTATATACAGCAGAATGTGGTACATGATATTAGCAATGGCAACTGCACGCTCAAAAAAGCACAGTACAGCTGGAATATAGACTAAAGACAGCAGGTGATGCAGTGACTCTGTGTTTGAAACAGGGTTGCAGGGAGGAGCAGGAACTGTTCTAAGGGGTCAGCTTGTACTGAGGTAAAACAGACATACTTGATAGCATGTGGAAGACGGATGGGATAAGGATCTGCACCTACAGTTTTTGGAAATATGGGAGGGGGTAATTTTGGATACCTGTGGGACAGCCATAAGTGTATTAAGCTGGAACTGTGGGTTCTCTAGAGGATACAAGTTAGGTTTTGGTACCCTTCTAAGTGGCAGTGGGGGCAACAGGCATGGTTGGAGGGTTAGCAAAGATGTCTGAAAACACTACATACTATGGAACACTACAGCAAGAGAGAAAAGCCCACAGAGAAGATAAGAATGAGTAGGAAACCCAGGAGAGCTGGGTGTTCTTGATGCTGATGAGTCACTGACTCTTTCCTGGCTGGCTTATCCATTGTACCTGGTGGCCAATGAATGTCAGAGATTGTCCTGTGTCCATCCAGTCAAGCTCTTGGGCTGGTGGCAGGTCCAAGTACAAAGGTCTCTCTGAGGTGGAGGCTACTTGGCTGAAAAAGACAAACAGGAGCCAGGCTGGCAGAGGAGGTCCTGGAGCCATGAAGATAGCAAAGATGACATTTGTTCCCATATTCCCACTAAAAATTTACAGAATGCTCTAACAGGTCAAACTCCCAATGAGAGATTCTCTCACTTACCTGTTAGTCCCTTTCCAGCTTCCAGGTGCCGAAGAGCCCTCTTCTGGGTCTGGCACTGTCTGAGGCTGAGTTTGATTCAGGAAAAATAAATGTGTCTAGGATGCTTAAGAATCTGCCTAGGCCATGCTCCCACCCTCCGAAAGGAAACAAATTGGCATATGGAGGGTACTGCCCATCTTGTAAACTCTCCCATTCCAGCCCTGCTCACATCTTGTCCACTGACAAGACCTGCCCCCTGATGCACAGGTAAGGGAGTTCAAGCAGAGCAGGTGAAGCATAAGGATGATGAGTTTTCTTAGAGCTGATAGGTGAAAAGGTTGGACCTGGGAGAAGCAGGAATCAGTGGATTTGGATACTGCTCTGGCTTCTCCAAGGGAAACCAACCTCTAAGACGGACCGAACCACCTCCTGCCGGCTGTGCTCCACCTCACGGATCTGAGCTGCCATCTGTGGGAGAAAGGCCGCTAAGGTACAAGATCATGGGGGCTGGGGGCTGGGGGCTTCAAAGGCCTTTCCTTTAACTAACCTCTTTGATCACTTCATCCTCTTTCTCCTCGTAAGAATCCAAACCTTTCACCATGGATTTCTTGAATCTAAAAAGAAAAAGGGCAAGTCAGCCCAGGACCCCAAGTCCTGCCAGTTGTGAAAAGATCCTCAGTAGATAATTTTTTTCTTTCAACTTTGAGTCATTTTAAATTCACAGAAAGAAAACAGTACAACGAACACCCTGGTACGTCATCCAATTCACTGTGAACATTTTACCGTACTGGCTCCACTTCTCCTTTATACACACATTTCCTTTTTTGCCAGAACAAAAGTGGGTTTTAGACATTATGAGACTTGACTTTAAATATTTCAGCATGCATCTCTTGAGAACAGAAATAGTCTATCAAACCATGAAACCACTACCACATTTAAGAAAATTAATTATTATTCTTGATACTCAAATTATCCCATATGTGGACAGTGAGAATCCCTCCAAACCAGCTCTTTTGTCCTCTGGACCACTCCATGGTCTCACCATGTACTACTGTCCCTGCACCAAACCTACAATTGACCACTTTTCCAATGAGATCTAGTTCCTTTTGGTAGAAAGTAGTACTTAGAAACAAAAAGCTAAGGGGAACAAGTAAAAAAGGTGAAGGGATTAAGAAGTACAGACTTCCTGTCAAGATGGTGGCATCACTAGTCTTCTTGCACTACCACATCAAAACTGCAACTAAACTACTGAACAGCCATCATTCAGAACTGTCAGAAACTGAGCTGAGTGGAAGTCCCACGACTATGGAATTAATGAAGAAACAGCACTGAGACTGCTAGGAGAAGGCAGAGATGCAGAATGGGCTGGTCCCACACCTGCAGGTGGTGGATAAAAACTGGGAGTGAGGGGTCCCCACCACACATCAGGCCCCCCAGACCAGGATTCCAGTGCCCGGAAGATAAGTCTGTACAACTTCTGGCTGTAAAAAACAGCAGAGGTTCAGGGTGTGGAAGACAGAAACTTCTGGAATCCCAGGAAGTTCCTCTTAAAGGGCCAGCGCACAGACTTACTTGGACTCACTCCCTCTGAGCTCCAGTGCAGGGGCACCAGATTGAAAGGCATCAGAGACATACGGGGAGGAATTAGATTGTCTGGCATCAGGGCAACAGCTGGGGGCAGCTTTCTCCCAGACAGAAGTGCTAGTGGAAGCCATTATTCGTTTTCTGAGCCCACCCTGAACAGACCCATAGAGCCAGCAGGAGGCATCATATTTGAGACTCCATCAACCTGGCTATCACTGTTTGCCTTACCTGGGTGATTACCCGAGGCTTGGCCCCAACCAAATTTCAGGCCCGCCCAAGCTGTTTCCAGTGGCTTTTCCATATAAATGGCTTGTCTTGGCCCATGCGCCAGATTTTCCTAAATTCTCTCAAACAAGCAGCATCTGGCTTCAGCAAGCCCCATATCTTTCACTGAGTTGCCCCAGGCCTGGCACTGGCAGCAGCTGGCCTTGAGTCACAGCACGGCCTCATCTGGGCAACTCCAAGTCCAGCACAAGTAGAGCCATCTGCAGGTTCTTTTGAGCTTATGCTGTGTGACCCTGGACAGAACACAGTGGGTGGCTGACACTGGAAGTGCCAACAACAATCAAGGCTGAACTACAACAGGCGGTGTACACAGCCCACATGGTGGGCACACCTTGAGTACCCAGTTTGGGAAACAGAGGAGGCTGTACCACTGGACCCTACAGGACATGACAGTAAGCCACTCTACCAAGCCTGGGAGACATAAGCAGCTCTACATAATACATAGAAACGAACACAGGGAGGCTGCCAAAATGAGCAGACAAAGAAACATAACCCAAATGAAAGAATAGGTTAAAACTACAGAAGAAGAACTAAACAAAATGGAGACAAGCAATCTACTGCAAGTAGAGTTCAAAACATTGGTTATAAGGATGCTCAATTAATTTAATGAGGACCTCAACAACATAAAAGAGATCCAGTCAGAAACCAAGGATACACTAACTGAAATGAAGAAAAATTTACAGGGAAACAACAATAGAGTAGATCAAGCCAAGAATCAAATCAGTGATGTGGAATATAAGGAAGCAAAAAACAACCAATCAGAACAGCAAGAAGAAAAAAGAATTTTAAAAAAATGAAGACAGCCCTAACTGGTGTAGCTCAGTGGACTGAGCACGGTCTGTAAACCAAAGGGTTGTCGGTTAATTCCCAGTCAGGGCACATGCCTGAATGGCAGGCCAAATTCCCAGTTGGGGACGTGCAAGAGGCAACCAATCAATGCTTCTCTCCCTCTCTTTCTCCCTTCCTTCCCCCTCTCTAAAAATAGATAAAAATAAAATCTTTTTTAAATTTAAATTATTTATTGTTGTTCAATTACTGTTGTCTGTATTTTCTCCCCCACCTCCTCCCCATCCCCTCCAAACCCACCTCCCTCCCTTGCTTCCACCCTCACTCTTGGTTTTGTCCATGTGTCCTTTATAGAAAAATAAAATCATTTAAAAAAATGTAAAAATATGAATAATAAAATGGCAATAAAAACATATGTCAAAAATTAAATCTAAAAAACAAAGTAAAGAAACAAGAAGAGCAAAAACAGTATCATAGATACAGAGAACATTTTGTTGGTTGCCAGATGAAAGGGATGTTTGGCAGATGGGAAAAAAAGGTGAAGGGATTAAGATGCACAAATGGGCCCTGCCTGGTGTGGCTCAGTGGATTGAGTGCCAGCCTGCAAATTAAAGGGTCGCTGGTTTGATTCCCAGTCAGGACACATGCCTGGATTGTGGGTCAGGTCCCCAGTAGGGGATGCACAAGAGGCAATGATATATTGCTTTCTCTCCCTCTTTCTCCCTCCCTTCCCCTCTCTCTAAAAATAAATAAATAAAATATTTGAAAAAAAATGGACTCTGCTGGTCTGTATGTAGAGAATTTTTCAATGTCCCTCTCCCTTGATTTCTTTGGTCTGCTTTCCTTCTTCTTCCATATAAAAACCTCCGCCTGCACCCCCTGCCTGCACTGAGATGTTAAGATGGGCTCTGAGACAAGAGTAACTGTCTTCTCAGATTGCTGGCATCTCAATAAACCTCCTTCCTTTTCACTAGCACCTTGTCTCATGAGTTTGGCTTTCATTGTGGCAGGCAGTGAGCACTGCGTTTGGTTACAACGAAACAGCTTCTCATCAGCTCTGGAGTTCTGATGAAGTACGGGGCTTTCTGTCCCGCCCCTCTCAGACTAGAAATGCAGACGTTAAAACCATGTACCTACAGTCTACATTTGGCTTCCCAGCAACTCCCAACAACTCATGCTGAGGTCACCTAGCCCTTTTAGTTTCAGCCTGGTCCTTTCTGGCATGTGAGACAAGGACCTGAGAAGCTGGCAACTGGGCTTACTCTTTTTGCTGTCTCTGTAAGTAATAAACTGTCTGAACCTAAAAGTGGCTCATTTTATCATTACTTGTCAGTCAGGCTTGTCCTTGCCTGGTCTTGTACTTGTATGTCTACTTGAAATTTATTGGGTTAAAAGTGAAAACTACATTTAAGTAAAAGCTTCAAGAGTCCATCCTCATAATTCTCAGTTATAAACTTTTCTGCTCAACTATACTTTATTCACTTTATCCACCAAAATCATATGACACTGGGACAGGGAATGAGGAGTGAGTGGTTTTTGTCCTCAGATTCCCATCTCCTCCCAGTCTGAACCACAGGTCTGAAGGCAAGGTTGTGGGATTTAAGCATTTCTTATTATTCCCTCATTATTCTCCACACTGAGTAGAAAGAAATAATAGATACCATGAGTTTTTCTGTAACTTTAACTCTGGGATTCCCTTGGGTTACACATCCCATAATCTCAATACGATTCTAATAAAAGTGGTGTCATGAGGCTGCCTATATTGTCTTCTTCTTCTTCTTTTTTTTTTTTAAGATTTTATCTATTTATCTTTAGAGGGGAAGGGAAGGAGAGAGGGAGAGAAATATCAATGTGTGGTTGCCTCTCGTGTGTCCTCTCCTAGGAACTGGCCTGCAACCCAGGCATGTGCCCTGACTGGGAATCAGATCAAGGTTGTTTGGTTCGCAGGCCCGCACTCAATCCACTGAGCTGCACCAGCCAGGGCTTGTCTTCTTGAGGCAGTCAGGGCTCATACTCCCTCTGTGCTGACCAGCTTCTGCACTTGTTTCTGAGGGTCCTCCACAGGCCAGTTCAAACAGAGTCTAAAACTATGAAGAGTAGAACCCTGGCCAGAGAGGCTCAGTTGGTTGGAGCACTGCTCTGTGAAACGAAAGGCTGCAGGTTACATTCCCATGCCTAGGCTGCCGAGGCCCATGCCTTTCCCAGTGTGAGCTGGGCCCACACCATGCAGAATGGTCTCCTATAGTGCCACACATTTAAGTAGTTGATTAGTCAACTTTTACAATATATTGTTCTTTATTTGCTACATGCATTGCAAATCCAATCCCCACTTAGATTATAAATCTTTCAAAGATGCTATCATACTCCTTTTGTGTCCAATATACTACCTAGAATAATGAGTACTATGAAGAAAACGAATACTTATGAAGTCTTTACTAAACTTTCCAATTCATAGAGGAAACTCCTGTACTTAACACTGATCCAGAGAATTCCCACTCTGGTACTTCATCTTTCATAAGCAGTGACTTACTGTGCATAATCTTGAGGGGAGATGAGAAACTTCTCTTTCATATGAACTTCAGCCTTGTTCTCCCACCAGAATCGGTTGGTTGCTTTCTTGTGCTCTGGGCTGAGAATGGAGAGTATGAGTAATCTCAATGATAGATTATAGACTATTACTCAGATATGTAGGCACAAGAAATAAGTAATACAAACTGACATTTCTGGATTTCTGCCTCTGGGCAAGGCCGAAAGAGAAATATTGTTAATTAGTAGTCTCTTCCAGATTTCCAGTCTCCCTTTCCCAATAAAAATGTGAGAATCTAAGAGAAGGTGTTGGGAGTTAACCTTGAGATAACTGCCCTGCTGGCTTTTCTAGTTAGACCACCAACACCACTGGGACCACAGCAGCCAAAAGCCTATATAAGGTGACAATTCATCGACCCTGATCAAATCGCAAAACCATTTTTCTTCTCAGCTACCCTAAACCCTCCCTCCCACGTATGTATGCGAACGTTCTCGATGAGGGTCCTGGCCCGAATCTCACCTGGCCAGGTGTTCCAGCAGCCCCCCGTGCAGCACTGTCACGTTTCCGTGACTTAGGTGCTTCCGCACCTCACAGCTGCAGCACAGGCACCAGCAGCACCGATCGTGCTCGGGCACATAACGCTCCACCTGAGCTGAGCGGATGGCCCTGCGAGCGACCTCCACCTGCGGGAAACAGTGTAACCGGGAAGAGGCCAAGTGGGAACCCGAGCATGACCCCCCAGATCCTACCCGTTTGGGTCCTCACTGAACCGCCCCCATCCCTGCCCCCAGGCCATCCGCGGTCCACTCCAGCCTACCGGCCGCACCTGGGGTAGGAGCCGATCCAAAGCCACCTTCAGCTGCCGCTGGTGCTTGCGGCTGTAAACGTGGCCACGACCACAGAAGAAGGTCTGGCGGCACAGTGCACAGCGCTGTGCCGGCGCCATCGGCCCGAAGGTGGGTAACTGCGACGTGCGGCGGATCCTACGCCATCCGCTGTTTCCTCCTCCCCCCAGGGGGCGGGGCGAGGCCAGAGCACTCTGCTGCGCCCTACCACCGGCGAGCACCACTACAAACTCTCCTGCGGCTGCGCCGTCCGTCCCTTCGGCTCTCTGGGCTCAAACGCTGCAAGTCATCGACATTCCCAAGCGCTGCCGAACCAGAAAAAGTAGTCAGGCTGCTGTGCAGGTGCGCGGGAAAGAGCACACGCAACAGTTAACGAAACTGCAGCACCGTAAGCCACACACACGTGGAGGTATTGGCAAGGACCCGTGTTGGACATTGTAACAAATCATAACTAGTTTTTATAGGGAGCTCACTGTGTGCCCAGTGCTTTACATTAGCTACCTCACTTAATCCTCACAAAAACCCTATGTAGTGTGCTATTATTATTGGCATTTTACACGTGGGAAAACCGAGGCTGGGGGAGGGAGTATCTTTGTGGAAGTTTGCACAGGTGTTAAGCAGTGGAAACAGCACCCTGGGCCCTGAGCTCTTCAGTACCAACAGTCTGCTGAGGGTGGCCATAATCTAAGACCTAATCAGAGTCACACCCCAGAAAGGTATCGTGAGCATCGCTCCTGTAAAGCTGTAAAGGAGAAACTGTAAAGGCTAAAAAATCATTTAATATGTACAAGTGCTAACTAGTGGATTTTTAATTCTTTGCAAGCCAGTTAGAATCAGCAGCCAACCTGTCAGTGCTGATCCCAATCCCTAGAGCAGGCCTCAGGCAAATTGCTTCTTTATAAGGCTGAAATCCTTCGGTTTTGTGATCTCTACCCTAGGGACCTAGCCCAGCCTTACTTAAAGGGTGAGAAGGCAGAGCTGGCACAGTCACAGACTTCTCATAGATTTGTTACCTGTACTGGTGCATTAACCTGGATGGGTCACAATGTCTGTAGGGATATACACAGTCACCTTTACATAATTCAGGCCCAGAAAGTAGCCAGAGTCCTCTTCAGATCTTGAATTCCTGTTGAAGCTTCCCTTTAGACTCAAGCTTTTGCTGGATATGATCCATTTTGATACTCTTTGCAACACTCAATTTCTTGACCTCCATAATGCCCGTGGCAGGGTCAATCCTGGACCTTCTTCACCTAAAGTTGTTTCTTCTCTGAATCCAAACACTGAAGTTCTACTTTAACCACCATCTTCCATCTTCCTATGCAACCTTACCTTGCATCTGGTCTATTAACAATAGGAAGACCTCCATTCCTGAAAATGACTACTCTTAACCCAGTCACTCATAGAACTGTTCGGCGTCTACCAGCTGCCAGAGGCTTTGCTCTAGGACAGTGGTTTTCTCCTTCTTGCATTCAAATTTTATTATTTTTATTTCTGCAAAAATCAGGGCTATTACTTCAACATATTTATATAGTTTCTGTTCCTTCAGTCTATAGAGTACCTTTTTTTATTTTTTTTATTTTAATTGTTTTTCAGTACAGTTTTCTGTCTTTTACTCCCATCCCAGACCACCCCCCAGTGCTCCCCACCTCCCTCCCCTTTCCACCCCCCTTAGTTTTTGTCCGTGTGTCCTTTATATATAGAGTACCTTTAGCAAAAAGAAATAACACTTCCACAGACTGTCTTTATAGTTACCACAAAATAATGGCCAGTAAATACCGTATGACTTAAGTCACTAATCAAATAATATTAGGTAGTCATATCCCTTTTTAAAAAAATTACCATATGTAAGAGGATCATGATGAAAATTTCCTAAATATGCCAAAAACTAATCTGAACAATCAGCAGCCATTTTTGTGAACTCTGACTTTTATATCTCTTTCACAAATCTGTTGCTGAATGTGTAAACTGGTATAAATCTATATGGAAATCAATTAGCCATTTACATGAAATGCTTTTTAAAAACTCTCCCTTTGCGCCCACAGATTCTCCTCAGCATCTAGCCTAAGGAAGTATCTGTGAACCAAGAATAATAGAGGAAATATTTTCTCCCGAAATGGTAGGCTATCCAGGATTTGCTTCAAAATAATATGGGGATGTGAAGAATATATAGGGTAACAGTTAAAAATCTGTTGAAGCTGGGAACATAGATAGGGGTTCATTAGTTTGTTCTTTCTGTATGTATGTCTTAAATTTTCTATAATAAAAATTTTAAAGTGATACATAATATTATTATTTATAATAAGTTTGGAAACCAAATATTTCTCAGACAATAAGAATAGTTAAGAGTTATTCTATGGGGGGGGTGCTGACTGGGATGGGAGTAAAAGAAAGCTATACTTGAACAACAATTAAAATAAAAAAATAGTAAAAAAAGTTATTCTATAATTTTAAAAAAGATTTTATTTATTTATTTTTAGAGAGGGGAAGGGAGGGAGAAAGGGAGAGAATATCAATGTGTAGTTGCCTCTCATGCGCCCCCTACTGGGGAGTTGGCCCACAATCCAGGCACGTGCCCTGACTGGGAATCAAACTGGCAACTGTTTGGTTCGCAGCCTGTGCTCAAACCACTGAGCTACACCAGCCAGGGCTATTCTATAATTTTTTAAGTATGAGAAAATAGATGATACAAGGGGAACCCCCAGACACACACACAAAAAAACAGAATTATCTTCTGGAGTGCAGGCCTCTTGTAGTAAAGTCTTCCCTTGCTAGGTAGTGTTCTAGGAACCCATCAGTATCAGTGAACTAACTGGTGGTGTTGTGAGAGGCTGTGTTCAGCTCCAGTGCGTTTTTTTTTTTTAAGGCTTTCAATGCATTTGCCTATTTCATGATGGGTGATTACAAGCACCATGTGTTTAGCAGTTTTTGACCAAAAATGGCATGATCTCCATGCCCACCCTCCCTATTCACCCACTCTTGCCTGGAGTGACTTTTTCTTGTTTCCCCAATGAAAAGTCCTTAAAGTAAAACATTTTGCCAATGTGGAAGAGGTGGAGGGAAAAAAAAACCATGGCAGAAGCACTAAAAGGCATCAAAATCAGTGAGTTCAAAAACTTTAGAGCAGTGAAAAAAGTCTCAGTAGGTGTATTGCGTCAAATGGAAAGTACTTTGAAGGTGCCTGAAATCTGAACATGTAAGAATAAATACACAATTTTTTATAAATAAATTCTGGGGTTTTTTTCTGGTCCCCCTTCGTACAAGGCATTCTTTCTTCTCCTCCTCCTCCTCCTCCTCCTTTCTTCTTTCTTCTTCTTTTTTAATCCTCACTGGAGGACATGCTTATTATTGACTTTAGAAAGAGGGGTAGAGAGGGAGACAGAGAGAGTGAGAAACATCAATGCAAGAAACATTGATTGGTTCCCTTGCCTATGCACCCAAAACTGAAACAGGCATGTGCCCTGACCAGGAATTGAACCCACAACCTTTTGGTTCACAGAACAATGCTCCAACCAACTGAGCCGCCTAGGGTGACATTAAATTCTATGTAATATGTATGTTTAGAATGACATATGACACACTTGAGAAATATTTCCATATAGTGAAATTTGAAATAGATTTTAATATTTAGAAAAGAAGTAATTTAAAATCTCACTCACACCTTAACTTTGAGTAGTTGGAAGATCTGTATAGAAAGTATCCTACTGTTGTACAGTCAAGCCTTTCAAAGCCAAAGATTGTCTAGGCCAGTAGTTCGCAAGGTGGGGCCTCCAGATCAGCAACATCAGTATCCGAGAGCATATTAGTGTAGGGGCCCAGCGGCCATAAGGGGTTAAGGAGAGGGTTTCTCACCGCGAGAGTGGTGTGGAAACCTGGTTTCTAGCCTCAAGGCCATTCTGGGCCCAGGCTACCTCCCAACTGCTAATTATCTGGTTGTTCCCATGCGCAGGGGGAGGGCATAGGCCCTTCTCCACAGGTGCAAAGAAAAAGTATGTGCTAATGAGAACCTTGTCCCTGGGAACTTGTAAGTTTTATCTCAAGGATACGCTTTGCAGCTTCTGAGGCACGGTGCTTAAAAGCTTTGCGCTCTTTCAATAAACTCGCCATGACCATCAGAGTCTTGGTCCTCTCTGTTAACCATCCTCCACCTCCACTTGCGAGGCCCCCCTGCCGCAGCGGGC
>PVKM010010219.1:0-35311 GCA_004027735.1 Carollia perspicillata | reverse complement strand
TGTGTGTCCACAGTCAGCCAACCGCCCTGTGTGCTCTGCTTGTTTCCTCCCTGCATCTGGGGTCTGCTAGCCCCGCTGCCACCTGCACTCCTGGGTCTGGCAGCCACTGCTTTTTCCTGCCACGTTCCCTCTCCGCCGACCACTGACTCCACCCCTCTTACCAGTCTGGTTGAATGGTTGTCAGACTTCTGTAGTTCAACTTTCTGTCTGTTCTGGTTGTGTTATTGTTTCTGAATCTTTGTTGTCCTTAATTTTTGTTGTGCCAGGAGGCACAGTGTTTCCACCTACGCCTCCATCTTGGCCAGAAGTCCTCTGCCTTGTTTTCAATGATGAAATTTCATCTAAAGATTCAGAAACCCTTTGCCACAACTATAAAACTTAATAAACTTAATTTCTATTGCTTTGTTATTATATTCTTATTCCCTGTTGCATCACTATAAAACTATAATATAGAAAATGTGAACCCTGTGCTCCCTTTTAATGCAAAAACTTCCCAAGAGAGATTGTGAATACACTCTACAAGTTGCCTCTGAGGCTGGGTGTTCAAAGGCCACAAACTATCTCATTTTCAAGCTTCCTGAAGGGCCTTGTGATATGATGTTGGGTCTGGGGTAAGGGATGGTTGTTGTGGAACTGTTGTGTATATTTGAGGTGTTGGTAATCTTGTTAGTTTATGGATGCTGTGTCAATACAAAATCATCACACAAACCATCACACTCTGAGGCTGGGTGTTCAAAGGCCACAAACTATCTCATTTCCAAGCTTCCTGAAGGGTCTAGGATAGTGGATGGTTGTTGTGGAACTGTTGTGTATATTTGAGGTGTTGGTAATCTTGTTAGTTTATGGATGCTGTGTCAATACAAAACCATCATACAAAACCATCACACAAACCTTCTGTAATTATAAATAATAGTTATGTAAACAGAATTATAATTCTGTTGTGTGTTAGTCTTGTGCCTTCTTATGAGGTCTTAATTGGTCAGAACAAAAGGCATATTTCATCACATATGATGATACACTTCTTGCATATTCCATCTCACTGTGGTTGAGGTGTTTTAGAATATTCATATTATAGTTGTAGCTAGCATGTTTTTAACTCAGATGCTATGCTTTGCTTAGATATATAATGACTACAATATGTAAGAATTATTTAGTGAGCTTCTCTTTCACTGTAGTGAATAAAAGGCCAGAGTTTAGATCACCAAAGGCATCCTCTTCTTTCTAGGATCTGGTGATTTGTTCTCAAAGAAATGCAGAGGAAAACAACTATGAAGATACATGATTCTTGATGTTTCAAATGGGTGTTTTAGAAAATAATCATGTAAGTCAGGCTATTATATTGGGAACAACTTTCTGAATTTATTTACTTATGCATTTGCCCTACTAACAACTGGGTTTGAGGATCTAAGTTGATAGAGTTTTTGCTGTTTAGAAAAGTAGTGAAGGCTTTTGTGTAAACACGAAGGGAGGCATGATGCAAAGCAAGGAACAGAAATGCCTCTTCCCTCTTGCTAAGGTAGGGGAGAGAGAAGGAAGGAGGCAAGTTTAGCAAGCAGATTTAGTACTGATTTCTCCCTTCCTTCAGTCTTGACCTTGGGGATGTATTCATCAACAAAAACCTGTCATCTCTAAGGGACTGTGAGGGCCCCCACTCTATTCATTTACTTTTATAATCCTAATTGTTAATGTCTTTCATAACCATGCTATGATTATGAGATTTTAGTGAGTTCTCCAGGTTCAATCTCTTCTCTGTATTGGCACTGCAACTTCTGCCTTATTTATCCGTAACCTGCCACCCTATCCAAAAAACACTTTAGGTCCAAAAATGGAGAGCAGTGTCAACTTTGTAAGCAGTTGTTACAAATCACCAGGCCATAGCAGGACATAGGATTAAACCCAGAACAAATGATGAGACCTTCATGAGGGAACGTTACAGAGGGAGTTAAGGGAACTGAGAGCGATGTGGAGGTGCCCAGAGAGCAGCAATTGTGGGAAGCCTCCCAATGAGAGGCCTTAGAAATGAGAAGGCAAGCTGAGGAAGTAATTAAAGCCCTGGTGAGCTTTAGCTGTGGAGGAGGTCCCTCAAGAGAGCTTTGGTTGCAGAGATGCAGGAGCTGCTAGGGAGCCCACAGTCTTGAACTTTACCCAGGCACTGGGACTCTGGGAAAGAATCAAGGTTAAGAGACATACCACACTTTGTGTTCTGGGAAAGTTTTCTGTGAGGAACTAACCTTCTCCCTGTGACCTAGATAAGACTAATATGCCTCCTTTGTCTGCCTATAACAAGGCTCGACACAGATCCTCTGATTCTCATTCTTGGCCTCATAAATGATTAGCTGAACTGCTTGTCTCCAGTGATCATGAGAACAAAATGCTTGTTAGTCAAACTTTGGTTAAATTTCTCTCCTGCCCAAGATGGCTGAACTTTGGCCCACCCACAGCCTGAGTCAGTAGATGGCACTCCTGAGAACAGGCTGGCCTCAGAGTAAAACGTTCTCTGATCTATGTCCGATTATGCTCCCCTTTCACCCAACTCCCACACACTGGGATCTTTCTAGCCTTGTTTACTCCTCTCTAAAAAATGAAAATCAATTTGTTGTCTAACTCTGTAGATACTGAGTTTTATAATCATACTGCAATTTTGCCTTCACCATCACTTACAGTAATTATTTAGAATAAAATCTCTTCTTATTGTCTGAATTTTTAAACATATTTTATTGATTATGCTATTACAATAGTCCCATTTTTTCAACCTTTTATTCCCCTCCACCCTGTACCTTCCCTCCCACCATCATTCCCCCACCTTAGTTCATGTCCATGGGTCATACATACAAGTTCTTTGGCTTTTCCATTTCCCATACTATTCTTAACCCCCCCTCATCTATTTTGTACCTACCATTTATACTTCTCATTCCTTGTATATTTTCTCCCATTTTCCCCCATCCTTTCCTACTGATAACCCTCCATGTGATCTCTACTTCTGTGAATCTGTTCCTGTTCTAGTGTTTGCTTAGTTTGTTTTTGTTTTTCTTTTTGTTTAGGTTTGGTTGTTGATAGTTGTGAGTTTGTTGTCATTTTAATGTTCATAGCTTTGATCTTCTTCTTTTTCTCAGATAAGTCCCTTTAACATTTCATAGAACAAGGATTTGGTGATGATGAACTACTTTAACTTGACCTCATCTGGGAAGCACTTATCTGCCCTTCCGTTCTAAATGATAACTTTGCTGGATAGACTAATCTTCGATGTTGGTCCTTTCATGACTTTAAATACCTCTTTCCAGCCCCTTCTTGCCTGCAGGATTTCTTTTGAGAAATCAGCTGATAGCCTTATGGGAACTCCTTTGCAGGTAACTGTCTCCTTTTCTCTTGCTGCTTTTAAGATTCTCTCTTTATTTTTAATCTTGGGTAATGTAATTATGATGTGCCTTGGTGTGTGCATCCTCAGGTCCAACTTCTTTGGCACTCTCTGAGCTTCCTGGACTTCCTGGAAGTCTATTTCTTTGCCAGATTGGGGAAGTTCTCCTTTATTATTTGTTCAAATAAGTTTTCCATTTATTGCTCTTCCTCTTCCCCTTCTGGTACTCCTATAATTTGGATGTTGGAATGTTTAAAGATATCCTGGAGGTTAAAGATATCCTGGAGGTTCCTAAGCTTCTCCTGATTTTTTTGAATTCTTGTTTCTTCATTCTTTTCTGTTTGGTTGTTTCTTTCTTCCTTCTGGTCCACTGCATTGATTTGAGTCCCAGTTTTCTTCCCATCACTATTGGTTCCCTATGCATTTTTCTTCATTTCACTTAGCATAGCCTTCATTTTTTTCATATAATTTGCAACCAAAATCAACCAGTTCTGTGAGCATCCTGATCACCAGTGTTTTGAACTGTGCATCTGATAGGTTGGCTATCTCTTCATCACTTAGTTGTATTTTTTCTGGAGCTGTGATCTGTTCTTTCATTTGGTCCATACATTTTTGTCTCAGCACACCTGTTATGAAGTAAGGGGTGGAGCCTTAGGTATTCACCAGGGTAGGGCAACTCATGTCACTGAGTTGTGGTGGTGTATGTTGGGGAGGGTTCTAGGTGTCTGAGATGGAACAGTGCTGCTTGCTGGGCTCTCAGCTGGCTTTTAGTCACTTCCTCCACTACCCACAAGCAAATTGTTTCTTTCTGGTGCTGATTCCCTGGTGGGTGGTTTTGTGTATGTTCTAGGACACTGTGGGTCTCTCCAATGAACTCTCATGTAAGGCTAGGAGTTTCTCCTACCTCAACCCCCACAGGTTTTTTCAAACAGAAGTTTTGAGCCTTTATTTTCTTTCACTGGAATCCTGGGTTGCCCAGTCTGTTTT
The DNA here is from genome assembly GCA_004027735.1 of Carollia perspicillata. Classification (NCBI taxonomy): domain Eukaryota; kingdom Metazoa; phylum Chordata; class Mammalia; order Chiroptera; family Phyllostomidae; genus Carollia; species Carollia perspicillata. The sequence goes on along the minus strand of PVKM010010219.1, from coordinate 30,969 downwards.
GCTCTCCAGTTGTTTCCACTGGTTTATCCACACACAAATGTGGGACCACCCACTCTGCCAGCCACCACCTTGCCTGCTTTGCCAGCTGCCATCTTGCCATGAGTCCACACCACCCCAGCTGCCTGTGTCCACCCCTCCTACCAGACTGGATGAATGTTTCTTCTTTAACTTCTTGGTTGTTGGACCTGTACATGGTTCGATTTTGTGGCAATTCTTGTTATTTTTTTCTTTTTAAATTTATTGTCCTTCTTTTGGTTGTGTGAGGAGGCAAAGTGTTTCTACCTAGACTTCCATCTTGGTAGGAAGTCTTATTGTCTGAATTTTTAAGACATTTGATTGATATTAGAGAGAGAAAGTAAGGTGGGAGAGACAGAGAAGGAGAGAGGAAGATCAATTTGTTATTCCACTTATTCCACTTATGTAGAAATAAGTGGAATAATCAACTAAAAAATTTATTAGTTGATTCTTATATGTGCCCTGACAGGAGATTGGACCCTAAGCTTAGTGTATCAGGACAATGCTCCAACCAAATGAGCTACCTAGACAAAACTGAATTAATTCTTAAAAGTGAAATTGTTAGTTAAGATATGAACATTAAGTATTTTAATAGATATTATAATTTTTCCTTCCAAAAAATTAGCAAGTTTTTAATACTCCTGTAACAGTGATTGAAGTAAACATAAAATACTAATCACATGGTAATTATAGAATAGGCTATACTAATAAACTTATAGAAGATTCATGTATTAAACATTTCCTTAAAAGTATTTTATAGACATGAGCTGTTATAGCTCCTGCTTAACCAGGAATAACCTTGACCAGAAAAAACTGGGCAAGCATTAGTGACTCATATTGGAACCAGCAAAAATGCTGCTTTCATATTCTGTTAGATATCAGCAGTAAAACTGTGCATAGAACAATAAAACTACATGACAATGTACATGGGAGATCACATTGAAGCCACCCAAGAGCAGAGCTGAGAAACTGCATGTTGCCAGAAATTCCTAAGTTTTCTTCTTTCCATGGTTCCCCTATATAAACTAGCCAGGACAAGTGAGATGTGAAGATGGTCTTCAAGATGAGAGTCCTTCTTCTTCCAGGTGGCTGGCACCTGAATGAAGCCACCTTCCTTTACAACAGCACCTACCTTTCGAATATTGGCTTGTGAAATGGTGGGTGGCTGGAACTGCATTTGGTCACAGTTTTTGGCACCCTAGATTGGACAATGCAGACCCTGGTAAGGTCTGGATGGCCCGATATGGCATCCCAGTTACTACTGGCAAGCTGATCCCATGGCAGGGATTTCAATTATTTCCCAGGAGGTTCAAAGAGTTCTTTATCTCAGGGTTTCTTTCTGCACTCCCTCTCAAGGCATCAGCAACATTTGAACACTTAGCTGGTGAAAGGAAACAGGTTACTGGTGGGCTGATGAGCCCAAACTGGGTAAAGTCCCTGGTTTCCACAATCAGGAGCCCTCAGCCCCACCATCTGAGTTCTTTGAACTGTCTGGGATCCTACATGAATCAATAGGTGCCTAATGGCAGTAGTCACAACTCAAGAAATTCCCAATGTGGGATTTAGAGACCACTTTTGGTGTTCCGGTTTATGGATTTCTGGGTTTTGAATATTTGTTATGTTTGAAAGCTCTCATTTGTCTGTTCTGTTTGGGAAGTCTGCAAGAGCTCTTGTCTGTCTGAAGTGAAACTCTGGGTATGATTGTTCTTTGCTTCCTGTCTTATTGTTTAAGACCTTGACTCACTCTTTGTTTTTTTGTTCACACAGGGAATTCTCTGTCTTTGTCATTTGAGCATTGTGCCATTTAAAAGTTGCGAAGATCATTCATATTAACTTCCCAGTACCTCCTTTTAGAGGATATAATTGGGGAGGACTCCTTTGTTTGAGGTTTGTCTTTGTTTTAGGTATTGTTTTGTATCTGTTTTGAAATGGGAAGCTTCATCTCAATCCTATCAGAGAATCCATTAGGTTGCATTTTAGCTGACTGGTCAACTTACATCTATATAAGTCAATGACTAATTAGAATTGTTCTGTCAAAGGTCTGGTAAATGGGATAAGATCTCTTATGTGCAAGCTTTCATGTTGTTACATCATAAGACTTCTATTTAGAAAAGAATTAAATTGATGGTTCAAAGAGGGGAAATGATATCATTTTCCTCTTAGACTGTAAAATGAGAAGAAAAATGAGGAGACAAATCTTTTAAACACTCTGAATCCTCCTGGAAGCCTGGGATCTGCTGAAGTCCTGGGGACAAAAAGACAATACCATTCCCTAAACTCTGTGCAGGTTGTGAAAATAGCAGGGGTGACTGCCCCACCTCAATGTGAAGAAAAAAATGGGTATTTTTAAACTCAAGCAGCTAAAGCCAATCAACTTTGTTGTCTCCCCTGCCTCTTTTCAAGCCTCCTTAAAGTTGTCAAGGAAAAAAAAATTCTTGTCTTCTCTATGGGTATTAATAATACTATTTATGTGTATAATAAAAAATATAAGAACTATCTCAAATGTTTTTTTTCAGGACCATGTGGTCTGGGAAAATATTTGATATTAAGGCTGGTTTAATTGATGTCTTTTAAAGTTATTAACATAAAATATGTATTTGTTTTGCATGGTTTTCAGGAATAAGTCCATGTTATCTCTGTTACAGAATTTTTCAAGAAAATTGGTTGGGTAATAATTGACTTTAAAAATCTCATACATTTGTTAAGAAGTAATAAATAGATGTAACTAAAATGAAAAGTTTTTGATAAGGCTTTTCAGTAATAATTTTAACATGGTTCTCCAAAGTCTTGGGTTACTTGGATCTTTGGAGTTTTGCTGGGTTAAATGATAAAAATTATTAAATATTTAGCTATTCTGAAATAAGAGGATACTGACATATTAATTGATTGAGTGTGCCTACTTTGGCTTTTTCTTGCAATAAAATGGATTTGGATCTGTTAATGAGTATGTTTTGTACATTATTTGAAGTATGTCTCTTTAAAATGTATGTTTGGCAATGAAAGAAACTTTCTAAAATATGAAATGTATTCATATAAATGTAAATCTAAAGAATACTGATTACTTTTAATTGTTACTAAAAATCAAAGTTTCTAAGAATTATGAGTTATAGTTAAGTCAGAAAGAAATTATATGCTTTGGTAATAGAATGTATAAAATATGAAAATACTTGTTAAAGAAAAAGAAAATAATTTTTCCTAAAATTTGTTATTTCTGAATGAATTAAAAAACAAACTGAAAAGGACTATGTAAATTACAGAAAGATTGTATATATTACACAATGTCTGTGCAAATTGAAGTTTTATAAAGAGAGATCTTAAGAGGAAATTATATAGCTAAGCTGAATAATGAATTTAATTGGGTAAATGAATCTAAATATCGAAAGTAAGCTAATACAAATTTTTTTCAATCGGTTAAAAGGGGAAAAGTTTTTCCCTGTATCTACCTAGAAAGCAAAGATTATTAAAAAAATAATTGTGTTCATATGGTGTTAATCAGGTACTTAATTGCTTATAAACTGATATTCTTTATTATAAAAACTAAAGCTTCGCTGGCCTGTGTTTATGTTTAATCCTTTTATTGTCACTTTGGGTAAAAAAATAATTTAATATTGTTTCATAACGATATATAATCATTTGGTCAACCTTCCCAGGATTTAAATTTTAAGGGACTTCTTGACTTAAAATTGACTTGGGTCATTCCACTGGGTCCCTGGAATGCCATGGGGATTTGCTCTTTCTTCTTATAAAGAAACTTTGAACTAATTAGGTCTATTTGATATGCTTAAAGTACATTGGAAGCTTTGTTAAATAAATAACTATATTCTATTTGTATACACATATTTTTATTATTAAAATAGATGTCCTAGAAATTATATAAAAATCTTGAAGAGTCTACAAAGTCCTGGTATACTTTCATTGGTACTTTAAATTGTTATCTTAAAGTGTCATTACAAAAAAAGAAATTCCTTTGTCAATAGCATTATAATCAGATCTATAACCATGTCATTTACAAATGTGTTACATCTTCAGAAAGATCCATGGAAAGTTCTGTGACTTTTTCTAAATTACATATTTCTGACAATAAGTTTTCAGATCATATTTTTTAACTGGATGAGATTACTAGAACTCTATGGAATAACTGGACTTAGAAAAATATTGGCAAAAAATCAAGATGAACAAAAATTGATTATGGAACAGAATGAACTGAAGATAATTTCAGTTTTTGTAATTTTTTATTGAAAATATTACTAATTTTTAATATTTTTGTTTTTCAGACATAAGGACACTTGCTTTTTCCCCTTAAAATAATTTGTTAGATTATACCTTCATAAGCAATATTAAGGCATTTATATTTTTCTCCCTCCCTGATCCCTCCAGAATTTGGAGACTCTGAAATAGTAAGTGTTTTCTATGGCAATATATTTGTTTCCATAAATCTAGTGTGAATCTGATTTCTTCATAACAGGACACATAAAGACAGTTTCCAATTGTTTTTTTATTAACCAAAACTTTGACTGGAATGTCATGTCTGAAAGAGACATGCCTAGACTCCGGATGTCACCAAAAAACTTTAAGGATGTCACCAAAAAACTTTAAGGAATTGACTTTGAAGCTGATAAAAGCCCCTTGGAGAAATGGCCTGGTACCTTGCTTATTCATAAGGTTTGTGGCAGTCTTTCCAGGTAAGGAGTGAGGGTTGCTTTCCTGGGAGATGGCAAAGAAGAACATCAAGACATTTTGGGCAGTTCAAGAACTTGAGAAAATTACCCAAAATTTTAGATATTGCAGGCAAAACCTGATGGCAACTGGGTGTCTTGGCTTCTCCACCCTGTGGGGCTAATTAGAGCTCAATCTGGAAATTCCTTATAAGATTCCAGCAAAGAAAGTCTGTATAATCATCTGCTGTTCCTGTGGTGTTTATGCAAATAATCAGGCCTAATTAAAACTGGGCTTAATGCAGTAGGTGAATTGGTCTTGATTTGAGTTTTTGATAAAAGTGAGGGTAATTTGGGGGGAGATACAATGTTTTAATAAACTTTATAATACATAGCTATGGTCATTAAACTCTAGTTCAGTTAATTTTATTAAAAGCTTTATTTTTCACTTATGAACAGATAATGTTGGATCAGGGACAATAGACCAGGTGCAGAAGGTCACCAAGGCATAAACCTCAGGTGCCTAGCAACAAGCATTGGAAAGAGAAATAAAATGAAAAAAGACACATAGACAGATGCTAAAATGGAATAGTGACTCAGATGATAAATGAGGAGGCCCAAAGCTTCTCTAGACACCCCCTACTGCATCATTATTTCCCCACAGGAGCCCCATATACAACTGGCAGTGGGGAACAAATTGATTAACTTTTAATAGACATGGGAGCCACAAACTCTGCATCAAATACCAATCTGAAGAAAAGAAATCAAACAAAACCCACAACAGTCTTGGCCATAAGGATAAGGAGACAAATGTAGCAACAAGCCTCCCTCCAGCATTTAGAATGACAACTCAGATATCTTAAGTTATCACACATCTTCCTCAGCTTCTTCTAATTCCCTATATGTCCTATCTCTCTGCTTGGATGGAACTTGTTCTGTAATTGCCCACCCAAGTAACCTTGTTTTCTGAAAGGAAGCAGATTCACCTGCAAGTCCTACTGGAACATGAACTCCAATTCCCAGTGCTTTTAACCTGCTCAGAGGGACCCAGAGGAAAACTGTTCCTTTTGAGATTTACAACCAGGTGAGTAAAACTGGGCAGATGAGACTCCAGGGCAAGCAATCAGTGTTCACCCAAATGGCCTAAGCTCTCTCCAGAGAAATCCTAGATAATGATGACTATTTCTTTAGATGTACTCTATGACTGTGGTGGGTAGTACCTACACACCAGCATGTACTTAGGAATCTCTCCAAGACTTTAATTGCCATAGCCAATAGAAATGCCACCTCACTTGCTAATACTCAGAAATCTCTGAACTCTATAGCAAAAGTTGTCTAAGATAATCATATTGCCTTAGACTACATGCTGGAAGAACAAAGAAGAGCATGACCATCAACTCCTCTTGTACTTACATTGACACCTCAACTCAGGTGGAAGGAGCATCAATACTTAAGGCAACAGGCTACCTGGCTTCAACGAACATTGGACCATTACATCTCTCTCTTTGAGGGAACTGGAGATTTGTTTGCATGTCTATTTTCATGGCTACCACAGGGACTCAGGCCCATATTAGAAATTTTTAATTTAGGTTTAACCATTCTTTTCTCTTTATTTATTTATTTTTTATTTTTAACTTTTTTAAAGGAGTATTTTTAAAATTTTTTATTTATTTATCTTTAGAGGGGAAGGGAAGGAGAGAGGGAAAGAAATACCAATGTATGGTTGCCTCTCGTGCATACCCTGCTGGAAACTGGCCTGCAACCCAGGCATGTGCCCTGACTGGGAATTGAACCACAATCCTTTGGTTCACAGGCCTGCACTCAATCCACTGAGCTACACCATCCAGGGCCCATTCTTTTCTTTATAATGCTTTTCTTTATTGTTTCAAAGTCTTTGTGGCTTGTTTTTTCAATGCCAGAAAAATTATATCTGTTCAACAGGTGCCTGTAAAAAATATATCTGCTTTTAACTCATGAGATTTTGCTTTGTAACAGGCTAAAGTTTTTCATTCCTCCAGAAGATTCAGAGGACATCAATAGCTCCATAGGTATGGAGGAAAGATGGACAGTGGGGAATTGTAACAGTGATTGAAGTAAATATGATATATTAATCAGGTGGTAATTATAAAATAGGCTGTATTAAAAAACTCATAGAAGATTCATGTATTAAAAGTGTCCTTATAAGTATTTCACAGACATTAGCAGTGGCAGTTCCTGCTTAACCAAGGAGTAAACCTAACCACGAGAAACTGGGCATCAGCAACTCAAATCGGAACTAGCAGAAGCACTATCTGCATGTGCTATTCCCAGACATCAGCAGTAAAACTGTGGATAGAGTGATGAAACTACATGATGACGCATGCGAAAGATAATGATGAGACCGCCCAAGAGCAGAGCTAAGAAACTGCATGTCGCCAGAAATTCTTTAGTTTCCCTCTTCCCACAGTTTCCCTGTGTAAGCTAGTCAGAACACCTGAGATGGGACAATGGTCTGTGAGGTGAGAGTCCCTTATCTTCCATGTTGCTGGCAGCTGAATTTAACCACTTTTCCTTTACATCAGCACCTGCCTTTCAAGTATTGGCTTTCAAAGTGGCAGGCAACTGGACCTGCGTTCAGTTACACTCCCACTAGCAGCATATGACAGAACTTGTTTTCCCATATTCTTGCCAATATTGGGAATTATTAACCTTTTAACCACTGCCAATTTGATAGTTAAAAATTATATCTTATTGTTATTTGAATTTAATTATTCATGAATTTGATTAGGTTTTCAAATGATTAATGGCCCCTTCTGTTATGTCCTCTGTGAAGTGACTCTATATTCATTATTCACTTAAAAACAGATTAGGCATCCTTTCCCTAGTAACTTAAGAAGGTTTCAGAATATTAAGAAAATCAGTTGTGAGATGTGTTGCAAATATTTCTCTCAGTCTTCCCCTCCACTTTTTAAAGTTTACTTACTTTTGTTTTTTCCTTTTTATTGCATTTATTGGAGTGACACTGGTTAACAAAATTATACAAGTTTCAGGTTCACAATTCTACAACACATCATCTGTACACTGTAGTGCGTATTCACCATTCCAACTCTCTATCACCAGTTATCTCCCTATATCCTTCTTCACCTCCTCCACCCTCCCCCCCTAATAATCACTACACATTTGTCCAGGCCTGTGAGGTTTCTCTCTCTTTTTTTTTCAACCCCTCCACCCTCCAACCACCCTATACCCTGCTGTCAGCCTACTTTCTATTCATGAGTCATCTTGTATTTTATAGCATTTGCATTGGGCTCAGAAAACTTCTACAATGCCAAATTATGAAAATATTCAGAGTTTTTTTTATTATCTTAATATTTTACCTTTAAGCGTTTGTTCCATCTGGATTTTATTTTAGTGTTAACAAGTGAAGTAAAAATGCAGATTTATTCATTAATTTTTTCCAAATGACTAGTGAGTTCTGCCAACTTTGTGAATAATAAATGTATTTCCTCATGTTCACTTGCAATACCATCTTTTTCATATGCTGCATCCACATATGGGGTTGTTTCTAGTCTAGACCATTTTTTTCTCATAACTATTTCTCCGCATCATCACCATTCCATTTTAACTATTTAGAATTTTGCTATTCTCTTTGTTCCTTAGATTTTTTTCTGATCATTTACAAAATATCTTTCCAAATAATCATTGGAATAATTTTCTTACTTTCTGAAAAAATTAGAAGTATGATTAAAGTCATGCTTAATCCAAATATTAATTAGTAGAGAATTTTTCTTAGCAACATTGAGTATTCTTATTCATAAACAAATTGTAACTTTTATGTATATTACTCAGTAGAATTATATCACATTCTTTACATGGTTTCTCTAGCTTCCATATTACATTAGATTGGGGCTCTATTTACACAGAACATTCAGACATGGCAGCAAAATTAAATTGGACTTAAAGATTTGCTCTGTATAAGGCAGTTCCAAAATGGTTTGAAAATGTTGAAAATCCTCACGCATGGGTCCACTCTATGGTTTGACATATATTTTGACTTGCATATCAATGGTCCCTAAGTATACTGCATGCCAAATCAAGCAGAACTGCTGGCACAATCCAGTCAATCTGTTAACATGTATGTCCAGAAACATGAGTTGGTCCCTACCCTTTCTACTCACTTGGAAAGGGAGGGTCTTGGACAATATCTTTAAGGGAGAGGTGGTTCACTTGGCAGATAGTACATCAGGTCAATCTGACAGATGTGCTAACTCTTCCTAACATAGATGGGAAAGTGGAAAGAAGATGAATATACAGAAAGTGGGGAAAGGGGGGCATTTTCCCCTAGACTGAAGACATAGTTGTCCTTAAAATGTGTTTTTCTAATCCTGTTTAAACTTTGTGAATCACAAGAATGTCAGACACATGCATATTAAAACGTATGAGTGAATTTTCATTCCAAATTGAATTACGTTTTGGATTATCCACTGTCTTTCAATATTTCCACAACTTCACTCTACTTCCAGCTCCCTTCACTTCCAATTTCCTACCTATAGTTCCATTTCATACACAAACAGATTAAAACATGTGCTTTTGCTTAGGAAAAAAAAATAGTTGGCTTAAAAAAAAGGTGCATGGCTAATTTTTTTTTCAAGCTGCTCTGAAATTTCTATGGGATCGCTCTTGTACATCTGTGCCAACCATTTACCAGTAAGTATATTGACATTGCAAAGATCCAGTGCCACTAAAAAAGAAATTAATTTGAAAATTCATCATAAATTAAATATATTCTGTTCTATCTTCCTTTAGTGTGTGTGTGATGATATAACAGCTCATCTGCTCTTGTTAGGTTATTATATTCTAAGCCAAAATATCTTGTGATGGGAGAAAAAAAGCTCAAATAAAATATGATAGATCACTTGAAGGGGTTTTTATGTTTCCTTGAACCACAATTTTAATTTCATGCCAGTATCTTTCTTTGCCAAAACACACACTGATTGTGGCAGTAAATTTGGATAACTTATGTTATAATTTTGGGAGAAGAGGAAATTCACAAAAATGCATTTTACAAATTAAGAATGACTTGGAATCCACAATATTACAAAAAGTCAGAAAGCCCATGAATGCCATTTTTCATATCACTTGGCTATAATTGGTTTTGGAAAGGTTAGCTCCTACTTATTTTATCCCTGTGATATAATATATGGCTCACCAGCTTGCACATAATTTAGTAACTGTCAAATAAGAAAGATATTTAAAAAATAAAGAAGAAAAAGATAATTTTAAAATTTTGTGTGTCATTGATATGAGATAATCTAGACAAGTATCTGAAAGTCTGACCATGTTTTTCAGATGTTTTCAGTCCTACAGAAATGGGTACTATGTTAGAGAATTTTGTTTTTCTGCATACCAGATAAAGCCAAGAACAGGAAAGGAATATCACAAGTTTGTCCCATGTGCATTAGGCATTCAGCTGGTGTATAAAGTTTCTTTTTAAAATGAAACAATCCTAGGAAGGGTTAACACTATTAGTCATTTACATCTTAAAATAGCCATTCTTAAAAACAGTCCTTTCCTCCAAAATACCTTACTGAGTTGCAACTGCCCCAAGCACAAAGTCAATTGCTTCAGAGTTGGAAGAGGAGGGGTGGAGTGACTTGTCAAAAGTTAAGAGTCACTTGGAGGTTCTTGGGGGACAGGCAGATCTATTAACTACAATGTGTTGGTTTCTATATAGCCAGAGTGAAAAATAAAGATTCTGAGTATTTGGAAAAGTACGAAACTTACATATTGAAACGTGAAGAATTTTGCTTAGGATCCTACACTTTCTGAAAAATTGTGTTTTGTGTCACTTTTGTTTGAAACAGATCAAACATTTGAGTAGTTCAGTGAGTGTTTGGGTTTCCATTTATGTGTTTGGCTGTTTAGAGTTTCTTATTGTTCAGAAAACACTATGGAAAAAGCACTATGGAAAGAAAGCATATGAACAATCTATTTGATTCCTACTCTGCAGAAACTTCTGCTATGGTGAAAAACTGAGTTTGAGAGGTTTGCCTGAAGGTTTCAAAAATTAAAGAATTTTCAACTTAGCTCCATTGGCAAACAAAAAAGACAATCCCTATCTTTGTGGAACTCACATTCTAGTGTAGGGGTGTTGGGGACTGCTCTGCCTGGTTTCAGGAGTTGTAACTGCCCCCTGTGGCTAAGTCTGAGTGAGTGACCTTTAGACTGTGAGCCACTAAGGAGACAAAGCTTATCTCTCTGGCAGGAGCACTGCTTCATCCATCTCTGGCCCCCAATGCTTGGTTGGTTAGTCAATGACAGGTAAGACCCCTCAGAGCGGGGGCAACCTAAGCCAGACACGATCACTTGGGAGGCCCTCAAGGAAGAACTTGGGGGGCTGCAGCAAAGAGGGGGTGATGGACCCTTGCTCCCCAGCTATTATGACATAGCATGAGTCCTCATTCTGTTTGCAAGAAGTCTCCTACTCTATTGGTTGCCTTACTTAAGCCTGAGACAATGCCTTAAGCCTGAGACAATGCTGATGGTGGGTACCACTCAGTGCTGGAAAGGGCGGGTTCCCTACAGCAATCAGGCCTAACAAAGAATATGTAAAATCCTGTGAAACCTGATTTGTTTAGAATGCTCTCAATCAAATGATAAGGGTCCAAGAGAGAAGTGAGTTTGTTCCTCAAAGTTTTATGGCTCCTCAGCTATCTGACCATGACTCAAAATAGGCCTTCAGAGTTCTTTGTTATCTATTGTTTGACCCTTACTGCCTGACATTGATTGCTGAGCTTTACCTGTATCCCTGTGCGTTACCAACCTAATAAATACCATTGAGGTAAGTACTCGTGGTCTTTTCTTCCTTGAGAGACTGGCCCCTTTCCTCACCAAGCAAATCATGTCCTGGTAGCATTATGTTCATCCATGGCATACGGGGGAGCCCTGTGGGTTGAGCACCCCCTGCCACAAGCTGGCAGTCCTGAAATACTACAAAGTGGATGAGAATGGCAAAATCAGTCACCTTCAGCCTTGAGTGCCCTTCAGATGAATGTGGTGCTGGAGTTTTTATGGACAGCAACTTTGACAGACATTATTGTGGCAAATGTTGTTTGACCTATTGCTTCAACAAACCAGAAGACAAGCAATTGCGTATGGGTTCATAAAGAGATGAAGTAAAAAAATAAAAAATAAAAATAAAGGGGAAGCCAACAAAAATTTCATTTTGGATAGGATAGAAGGTGTGAGATGACCTGTGATGTCAAGAATAATTAATTCCAAGGTATTTTCAGGAATGGAGCTGATGTGAACTGAGAGGGAAGGAGCAAAAGAGCAGGTTTAGAGGTCAACATCAGTATCAAATTAATTTTTCTAAATCACAAATATGAGAAATCATTTGGAAAGCATCACATGAGAACAAAAATTAAGAAAACTCTTGCCCTGTTGGACAAACATGTGCATCTTTATTTGAAATAATATAGGGAAATGTGCTTCCTTTTGATGTGCCATTGTGGTACAAGATCTTTTTAATGTGCTTCTTCTCACTGAAACCTATGAGTGACAGGGAGTGGTAGGTTTAAGAAATGTTTATGCTTCTTGGTTTTATTTATCCCAAGAAAGTACTAAACCATATTGAGTTGACATTTATTAATTTAGTGTTAATAATTTGGGAACTGAAAATTTAAGTTTCATTGTTTCACTACTATTAATTTATAATCCCCAAAAATTCATAGATATTTTTTGTGTTATGTAATAGCTGATAGAGTTTTTGAAGCCTACATTGATTTCAGCTTCCAATACCCCAAGACCCTTCTTTTCTGCCTAACTTTTATAACTCTTGTTACTCCTAATGTCTTCTGCCATCTTCCATATCCTCCTACTCCATGACTTCTCATGTTCTACCCTTACCATTGGAAAGATTATATATGCAGTTTTGGTTTTAAGCCAATTGTAATCCTTTGGAAAAGTTAGGTTAAGTAGAACAGGAAGTATTGTATCTAACATATAAAATTAATGACAGGTTATTTGAGGTTTATATATATTTATTATTTTTGCATGATTAAGTTCCGTTCCAAAATCAGGGAAACAGATGTCTAAGCCATGCAGTAAGTTAAATCTCTAATTATAAAAATCACACTATTCAGGTCCTTTGCCCATTTTTTAATTGGGTTCTTTGTCTTCTTGGAGTAGAGTTGTGTGAGTTCTTTATGTATTTTGGAGATCAAACCCTTGTTCAAGAAATCACTGACAAATGTATTTTCCCATACAGTTGGTTCCCTTTTCATTTTGCTAATGATGTCTTTAGCCATGCAGAAGTTTTTTATTTTGATGAAGTCCCATTTGTTTATTCTTCCTTTATAATTGCTCTAGGGCTCAGATCGGTGAAAATATTGCTGTGTGGAATATCTGACATTTTCCTGCCTATATTCTTGTCTAGGACTTTTATGGTATCACAACTTATATTTAAGTTTTTTATACATCTTGAGTTTATTTTTGTGTATGGTGTAAGTTGGTGGTTGAGTTTCATTTTTTTGTATGTAGCTGTCCAGATGCCCCAGCACCATTTGTTGTAAGAGGCTATTTTTACTCCATTTTATGTTGCTGCCCCCTTTGTCAAGTATTAATTGACCATAGACTCTTAGATTTATTTGTGGACTCTCTATTCTGTTCCATTGATTTATGTGTCTGTTTTTATGCCAGTACTAGACTGTTTTGATTACCATGGACTTGTAATATAGTTTTATGTCAGGTATGATGATCCCTCCTACTTTGTACTTCTTTCTCAAAATTGCTGCAGCTATTCAGGATCATTTATGGTTCCATATAAATTTTTGAAATGCTTGTTCTATATCTGTGAAATATGTCATTGGTATTTTATTAGGGATTGCATTGAATTTATACATTGATTTGAATAGTATGGACATTTTGCTGATGTCAATTCTTCCAACTCATGAGCATGGTACATGTTTCCATTTATTTGTCTCTTTCTTAATTTCTTCCTTCAGTGTTGTGTAGTTTTCTCCATACAGGTCTTTTACCTCCTTGGTCAGTTCATACTCATCAGAATGGCCACCTTAATCAAATCAACACATAATAAGTGCTGGCGAGGTTGTGGAGAAAAGGGAACCCTAGTACATTATTGGTGGGAATGCAGACTGGTTCAGCCACTGTGGAAAACAGTGTGGAATTTCCTCAAAAAACTAAAAATGGAATTGTCTTTTGACTCAGCAATTTCACTGCTGGGATTATACCCTAAGAATCCTGAAATACCAATTCAGAAGAAGCTATGCACCCCAGTGTTCATAGCAGCACAATTTATAATAGCCAAGTGCTGGAAGCAGCCTGGGTGCCAATCAGTAAATAAGTAGATCAAAAAAAACTGTGGTACATTTACACAAGGGAATATATAGTATGCAGTATAAAGAAAAAAGGAGCTCCTACCCTTCATGACAGCATGGATAAAACTGGAGAGCATTATGCTAAGTGAAATAAGCCTGGCAGTAAAAGACAAATACCATACAATCTCACCTATAAGTGGAATCTAATCAACAAAATAAATAAGCAAGCAAAATATAACCAGAGACATGAAATAAAGAACAATTGACAGTAACCAGAAGAGAGTAGGGAGGGTGATAACAGAGGAAAGAAAAGAAATGGTGGTCAAAGAACATGTGTAAAAGACCCACGGACAAAGCCAAAAGTGGGTAGGATTGAGGGTGGGAGGTGGGTGAGGGTGGGGCAGGGGAAATTTGTGTCAGGAAATTGGAGACAACTGTATTTGAACAAAAATAAAAATGATAAAAAATACCACATTATAAAGCTACTTAATACATGGTACTGGATGGGATGAAGTGGGTCAGCTATGAAGAGAAGGGTCTGTTAGTTTTTTAGGACTGCCATAGAAAATACCACAGATTGTGTGACTAAAACAACAGAGTTCATTTTCTCACTATTCTGGAGGCTAGATGTCTGAGATCAAGATGTCAGACAGTTGGTTTCTTCTGAGGCTTCTCTTCTTGCCTTGTAGTTGGCCATCTTCCTGTGTTTTCACATGTTGGTGTTTGTCTGTCTGTGTTTTAATCTCTTTTTGGAAGGAAACCAGTCATATTGGATTAGGGCCATGCATATCACCTCATTTTACATTAATTACCTCTTTAAAGGCTTTATCTCCAAGTACAGACATATTCTGACCACTAGTAAGTTAAGATTTCGATACATGAATTTTGAGATGGACACAATTCAGTCTACAACAGGGAGAATGAGTTTAAAATATTTTACCTGGAGTGAAAAAGAACGATCTAAAATGAAAGTCCAAGGCTCCAAGGAGAGGAACTTGGTATTAGAATTGTCAGGACATTTCCCCTTAGTGTATCAAACCTTCTTACACAGAGATTTGGTAACTAGGAAATCACATCACTTCAATCCATTTTTTAGGGACTTTGCTGTGTTTAGAGATCAGAAAGCATTTGAAGAAAATTACTTAAGCAAAACTAAGGGGTTGATGATATTTTGTCAGCAACAGTAACAGAAATTCATAATCAGTGAAAAACTTGTTTTCTGTTGGCAGGTTGGCATTAGTACATAGTAATTCTTTCAACATTCCCATATTCACAGTATCATTGTTTCACTTTTCCCGCAATTCAAGTAATATTGGGTTTTTAGAGTATAATGATACAATTTAAAGGAAAAGCAACTATTTTCTAAAGCAAAAATATTAATGAGAATGACATTTTATATTTCAGTAAATTTCTTTAATCTCAAGATTAATAAAAGACTGCTGGTTTTGGCCAATGGCTCAACTGGTTGGAGTGTTGTCTTTTGCACCAAACAGTTGCAGATTCTATTCCAGGTCCAGGCACATACCTAGGTTGTAGGTTTGATCTGGTGGGGGCATGAACACAAGGCAATCAATCAATGTTTTTCTCTCTCACGTCAATGTTTCTTTTTCTCCCTCTCTTTCCCTCTAAAATCAATGAACATATCCTCAGATGAGGATTTTTTAAAAAGAATGCTGAATTCTCATATCTGCATTTCATTCATTGGTTGCAACATGTTGTCCTGGCTGAAGTATATGAAGAAAATCCTGCCTCACATGGATGTGTGATGGGAACAGGATATTTTAGTTAGTTTCCCTTGATACCACACCAAAACTCAACACATGGTCATTACTTAAAGTTTAATTACATTGTGAAATCTGAAACTGTATAAATGAACTTCCTGAGAAGTTACATTGAAATCTATTGATTTGTCTTGCATTTAGAATGGATTTTTAAAACACATTTTTACAATAAAAGTTGTCTTCCATGAAGAAAAGAAGACTGCTTGAGTGCTTTTCCTTGAGACAACTATTGTGATTGAGTATGCAACAGAAGCTGTCCTCATTTTGCTGCAAAGAATATTTTAAAAAGGCATACAGTCAAAGGTCAACATTTATAAAGTTAATGGCTTGTATTGCTCCACCAATGACATGAGTGAAACTGGTAATTTTCTTTTGTTAAAAGTGCGTGATGGTGAAAAAATTCACGTCTGTTAGTACAGTTGTGTCCCACTGTTTTGATTCAAGCTAAGGTGACAGCAGTTGTAACAAAATGTTTGGGGTCCATTAGTGCAAATGTCAACACAATAGAAAAGGGAAATAATATCTTAATATCATTATTAACTGGTTTTGACCTCCTGGGTCCCCTATAAGAATCCACTTAAAATATATCCAAGGACAAAACTGATTTACTTAATGTTGATTTACAAAAGTGGTGAAATATATAATATTATTGAATCCTTAAAACAAACTTATAAGTCTTTTGCTTTTATGATTTCAGAGATGAGGTATCTGAGGAATACAGAGGTTGAATGATTTGTCCAAGGTTGCAGTCAGTAACTGGTGCCCCTGGACGAGACACAGCCTGTTTGGCTCTAGAGCATGTGGTTTTAACTACTTACTGTCCTCATCTGCCTATTGCTTATCCCTCATTACCTAAAATTTAACTACATTTAATTATAATTATATATCCTCCTTCACAAATATTGTTTAGAATGACACCTCTTTTCAAAGAAATAAGCAAGATATATTCACAGGTAGCTTTCAAATTGCATTCAGGTTTTCTAACCACAATTACAAAGTTTTGCTCTTTTAAAACAGTTAACCACACTTATTGTATTAACATATTTATAGAGAGAGCATGTGTTAAACCATTTGCTTTGTGGTAAAATTTCTTTTTAATTATATTTATAAATAGATTCACACAAACCCATGAAGAAAACTTAAAATTGATAGCATATGATGATTTAGGATTCCTTATTTCATGTGGAATGCAAGCTTTTCACAGGGATGTAAAATAAAATAAAGAAACTAAAAATATTGGTTGAAGGGCCCCATACAAAGCATCCTTTCACCAGCGAGTCAGATAAGGTGACAACCCTTGAAACTGCTCCTTAATTACATATTTCTGTCTTTTTAAGGTTAATAGTGTCTTTTTTCTTGGCAGTGGATAGTTCCTGAAATCAAAGTGCTCAAGCCTAGATCAGGAGAATTAGAGGTTCTTCCTCCTTAAATCAGTGACTTTGGGAGGAAGGCAGGCAATGGAGGTTTCTGCCACTTCCTTCCACTGGGGAGTTCCAGCGAGATGCCCATTAATCCACCAGCCCTGCAGCCTCATGCATCCAAAGTGCTATTGTGACTGGACATGCTCGGAGGACTGGATAAGAGGGCTTAGGTTGCCCGGACTCTGGGGTATAATAGCTGCAAATCCTTGTGAGGTTATTCAGCTTTCAGCTTCTTTTAGGAAGCTCACTTGCACGTGGATTGCCACAGAGGAGTCCTGTGCTGAAAAAAGCTTGTCTTTGAGATGCACATTATCTCTTTAAGTCTGTTACTAAGTCCAGCTGCCTGGCAGCTTTGAGTTTCCCTACTCAGAGTGAGGTCACCCCCTGGAGCTGCTTTGATACAGGTGTGGGAGGTTAGGGTTAGGGTTGGGGGTTTACATTTAGGGTCATGGTTTCTGAGGACTCTCTGAGGGCTCCTCTTCTGTACTTCATTCACCATGCTATGTCCTCCATCTCTCTAGCTGCTGCTCCTTAGCCTTGACTGCCATGGACATGTGAGGTCTCTGTTCATTGTGTCCACCAGCAGCAACCCACTCTTTGGTTCTTGGCTGCATTTCTCACTCTGCTGATTTCAATTATGATGGTGATGTGTGCTCAGCTTTTGTCCTGTCCTATGTTTTTGCTTGTCCATCCTGTCTTTCTGCTAACCAGACACTGATGTGACACTTAGCAAAATACAACATGGCAACATGTCTTGTTAAAAACCCAGAGGGTATAACACCAGTGATTCTCACATCAGTAATGTTGCTTTTGGAGGGACACAAAACACTTTACCCTTTTCAATTCTCCTGAGATAAGCATTTATCAAGATGAACCTGTCCTCAATCTTGTATATCACACACACATACACACATACCACTTCTTTCATTAACAGTAATTGCAACTCATCACATCTAACAGGATTGTAACTTGTAACCCAATGCAATTCCTTATATCTCCACTTTCACTGTTGAAAGGTAAAAAATAAAATAATGTAAATATAATGGGAAGAGAAAAAGACCTTTGATCAAAAAGATTTTTATTGACATCAGCCTTCTAAATAAGCAAATGGATTTTGTATGGCAATAAGACAGAGCTTATATTTGTTGAAT
This sequence comes from Carollia perspicillata, assembly GCA_004027735.1. Lineage (NCBI taxonomy): Eukaryota > Metazoa > Chordata > Mammalia > Chiroptera > Phyllostomidae > Carollia > Carollia perspicillata. The sequence continues at coordinate 12,629 of PVKM010010219.1, read as the reverse complement.
CAAGAATTCTTTCAGTCTTTTTTTTCTGTCTATGACATGAATTCGTTTTTGATTCATTTTTGATTTTATGGGATGTCAGACTTCCTTGAGTGGTGTGAGAAGCAGTTAGAAGGTTTAAAGTAAAAGGTTTCAGGCCGTTATTGACAACGCACAGTAAGGGTATGGCTTTCCTGACAAACTGTAAATTGGACAGTGAATTATAGTATACAGGTGATTCGTAGAAAGGCCATGACTAGATAATTTGTGAACATCAGCCTATATATCAGTTGCAGGAGCTCGTGAATGGCTCCAGTATGGATGTTGAAGCATTTTTTCTTTGTGAGATTGCCTCCTTCCCTTAACCCAGGAGAGTGTGTGTGTGTGGCTGTGACAATGAATTATGGCAGCCAATGGAAAGGGAGATTGTGGATTATGATGATGAAAAGTGCAGCCATCATTCAAAACTAGCTTTGACAGAACCTTCCAATCATGATTCTACTTCCTGGCCCTGGTGGATTAAGTTAAAAAAAAGTGCTTGAAGTTTCATTGAGGAGCAAGCCACATCTTCATAAATAAACCTTGACAACAAAGGTGCCTGAAAATACATGATCTTCAAATTTAATGAATGTAAATCATTAGTGAAATGTTTCTGTGTGAACTGCAGTGTCCTACTGACTGCTGTTTTTCTTTTCGTTAATGAAAACTTATTTGTTTATTCCCTTGTTAAGTTCAGGCATTTCTTGTCACACCAGAACTTGAGATAAGACTGGATTTCAGATTAGAGAAATGGGGGGAGGGAATAAACTTTATTAATAATTTTAAACTATAAATATCTGTAATAACTTATGATTTTAACCATTTATGTGACAATCTAGACAAAGTTCCGTGCCCCCTCCCCATCAGCTATTCAGTTGTATTGGTTCTTTCTGTCAGTCCTTTGAGGTTTGGGTTGGAAGCTTTAAAGATGTTTTCTATTTTACTTTTTTCACTGATGTTTGGTTTTAAATTAATCTTATGTTATAGGTAAAAACATAATTATTTCTTTGTGGTTTTCTTTTCATAATTGCTTTGTCTTCCTGGAATCATCTCCACTGGTCTTTATAATAAGCAAAAGAGAGATATATTATTAAAAATTTTCCAGAGATGTAATGTTCACTCAACCCTCCTTGCTCACAAGAGACATATAATACTACCTTGCTCCTGACAGTATATATGCTCCCTTATGACGCATTCACATGCAATGCTCATGCAACTAGAATGTATTTTTTCTGAATAAAAGACAGATTGCTATTCATTTTTACTCGGTTAATTTTAAGTTGTTAACAGAATACAGGAAAATAACTAACGAATAAGTGGAGTTTTCACTATTAAATAACCAAAGGTCAGGAAAACATGATAAAACTGATAATATATTAGAAAACTTAAACTGCTGATTACTTGAACAAGTTTTGAATAAAGTCGTAAGGAAAGAAAAAAGAGAAAGAAATAATATATGATAAAATATTTCTCTTGGATTTTTATAGTAAGAAATAAATATGGTTTATAAATTTATATGCTCTCTCTATAGGCATTATGCTTAATATAGAGTGAGTAAGAAATACAAACTAGGAATATTTAAAACAAAACTTTATATATATATCAGGGAACATCATTTATAAGGTTAGTATTCCTCTGTTATCAATTTTCTATGAGCGTTTATTAAAGAATATCTTTGTTTTAATTTGCTGAGACAAAGCAGCTTAGAGACATTTACAATGATGAGGAGGGAGCTTCAATTAACCTTCATTGCTGAGATATTTTATGTGCATGAATTACAATATAACACGATAATTACCTAATACCTTTTGTGAAGGAATTCTAATAAAGAAAGAAATTGATTTCTATATAATGAATTTCAAGCTGTTCGATTTATTTCTCATCAAATTTTTATTATGAAAATGGTTGTAAACTCTAATTTTGAGACCAATGAAAAAAGTTTCTAACTTACATATAATTTTGAAAAAAACTCTATTATTATAATTTATTTTAAAGTAAATTAATAGCCAAGCTAAAGTTGTAAAAATGATGTACTCTTAAAAGTCATTAGGTGCAATATGGTGTTGAATTCCATTTTATTTTATAGAGAAATTAGACATATAGTTCTAAAGTTTACTCAGCTGTGTCAAATTCTAAATATTATTTCATCAATAGGAAGATATTTTCTGGACTTTTTTCACTTAATAAGTATGAATTTTTTATCTGCCATTTAATATGATAATCATGAGCTGCTTTTAGAGTAATAGAAAATATGTATTTCTTTCTAAAAGTAACTGATGAGGAAAATAACGTGAATGCTTCCCAGATTACCTTAAGATTTGGAAATTTCTATAGTTAGTTGGTATTGAATTTATGAAAAATATAACATTGATAATAGTTAAAATTACTCTCATGTTTTCTTTCCTTTTCTCCTTATGCTGAGTAAAGAGCCAATTAAAGTGAGTATTGCTGGCAGTGCTTGCAGCATGGCCTCTTGTCTTCTTAGAGCCAGTGTAGAATGAACACTACTTCAGATCAGAGTCATGAAAGAAAAGAGGTTTGCTCATCTTTGCTGTCTTGCAACAGATTTGTTTCTATCTCCACCCCCACAAGCTTCAAGAAAAGTGTGAAGGGAAAGAAATTGTTTATAGCAGGTACTTCAGAGCAGGCAAGGGGAGCTGAAAATAGCAGCTGAAAAAAAATTGTAACCAGTTTCCCTTAATGAAAGATATTTTAAAATAAAATTTTCTCATCAATTTTTTATCCTACACCTATTAATTAAAGCAGAACTTTTCTCTGTGTTTAATGCTAACAAAGCATAGTGTGCACACATATGCACACACACATAAATTCTGTATCTAAAATGTGTAATCACTAAAGATAAAACAATTTATTTTAATAATTGTAATGATAATACATTTTTGAATTAAACTTCTGTTTTCCAAAACCTGTCATGCACCATATATAGTTAATACATACAATCAAGTATTACAATAACTAAAATACCCAGTAAGACTATTTTTTCCTTCCAGTCTTCATTTGTCAATTTAGTATTATATGAATAGTGCCTTAATAGGAGATTCTAAAAATAATGCTTGAAGAAAAATTGTATGTGATTAACATTTTTCCACACTGTTTCTTCAGATATGCACTACAATTAAGAATTTACCTGGACTGGAAACAAAAGAACAGACTACAGTAATGTGATGATTAATAGTAAACTGAGTGTTGGTTGTGCTCCTGAAGACATTGTAGAGAAAGCACCTGCAAAGGGATTGGTGGTGGATTCCTTCTTCCCTGTTCCACTGGGAAACCCATCAGGCCATGCTCATGGAACACCTCCTTCTTACTAAGTCCACTCATGTTTTCAAGTGTGAGCTTGCTTATATTTACAGAAGCATTTAACAGTGCTGATTGGTGCACTCTCTCTCTCTTTCTCTAAGCACCCTTCTATTCTCTGTCTCTTGGATACAAAGATTATATTTTACTTCTTCCCTCTCTGAGCACTCTTTTCCTGTCACCTTTATAAATTCATCTTCCATTCTACATCTCTTGAATGCTGGGGGTCATCCTTTTCTGAGGTTTCTTCCATTCTCTAGCTACCCTTTCCTCCTTGACAATTTATTTGCTTCAATGAAAGTCTATATGCAAACAACTCCCAAGTCTAACCCTTTAGTCCAGACTTATTTTGTGAGTTCTGGACTCTTATGTTCTAGCCTTAACTAACAACTTCACTTGGATACATTCTTAAATGTATCATCCTTTATACTTCCTCCTCCTCTCTGCTCCCCTACCCCAGCTTTGCCCCCTCCATTACTAATCACCACTTCATGCTGGTTCTCTCTCTTAAGCAATTTTTGAATCAGTCATCCATGGGTTTTCATTCTTTTAGATCTGCTGTAAATACTCTATAACCTGGGGTCAAATCTAGCCCACCACCTGTTTTTATGAATAAAGTTTTTTGCAACACAGCCATGTACATTTGTTATGTATTGTCTATGACTGTTTTTGTGCTGCACTGCCAAGCTGAGTTTTGGTGACAAAGGACATATGGTCCACAGGACTTAAAATGTTTACTATCTGGACATTTATAGAAAATGCTTGTAGAACCCTGCCTTAAAGAACACACACACACACAAGTCACTATAGCAATTCATCCTAATTATCCCATCTTACTCCAACAGGGATTTCTTGCTTGCTACTTCAATATAATTTTCCATAATACAATGAGTGTCATTATGTATAATTCTCCTCATGTCACTTCTTTTGAGCACTTCGGTGACTCCTTCCTGCCTTTGGGAAAAAAATCAGCTTCTTGATGTGGTCAACAGTACCTTTTACAAGCTAGCCTTGTCTCTCTCCTTACCAACTTGCCTCTCAACTGCCACTGTTCCAGATAACTTTCAGGTCTTCATTTGTGGCACGTGATTTCTGACTCTGGACTTCAACATGATGTTCCTTATGACTGCAAGTGGCCCCCGGATTAGATGGTAAACTTTGGAGAAATCTCCTGTGACTACTGGAGTCTGAGATAGGGCTTCTCTGTGTTTGGAGAGCACCATCTGTTTCTTCTGTAGGCTTTTTCACTCTAGTGGATAATGCCTGCTTGTTACCTGATGGTGAGTTTTATGTATCCAATTGACTAGGCCACAAGCCACAGTTCTCAGATATTTGGTCAAACAGCAGTCTAGATACTGCTATGAGGGTATACTTTAGACAAGGCTAACATTTAAATTCATAAACTTTTATAAAGCAGATTATCCCTCATAATGTGGGTGGGCCTTATCCAATTAGTTTGAGGCCTGAAGAGAAAGACAGGGATTCCCCAAGGAAGAGGAAATTCTCTGTCCAGATTGTTTTCAAAATCAAACTGCAACATCAACTTTTCCCTGGGTCTTCAGCCTGTTGGTTGATCCTCCAGATTTTACACTTGCCAGACTACAATCATGTGAGCCAATTCCTTAAATCAACCTCTCTCTCTCTCTTTCTCCCTCTCTCTCTCTTTCTCTCCATCTATCTATCTATCCATATTCTGTTGGTAATGCTTCTCTGGTGAAAACTGACTAATATACTTCTATATATATTCAATTCCAGAGACAAGAAGCATGTCTACTTTGCTCATCATTATTCCACTGGTGGCTAGCAAGGTGTCTGAAATATAATTAATACATTTGAAATAAGAATAAAAACTAGTGTGTCATCTCATGTGGAAATGTATAAAACAGGAAACACATGAGAGAGAAAAAAAGTGGATGCAGTGAGAGAAAAATGGGTCTGCCTCTCAGGGTGATTCAAAACAGTTCTGTGCTGAGACAAAGGGAGGTTCCTGAATATATTTATAGATTCCTTGTGAGATAAAGTCTCCACTAATGCCATTTTTCCAAGGCAAAGTAAAATTTTTGGTAGCATGCCAGTGAGGAAGCATGAATGAAAATCTATCTGGATTTTAGAATGTCATAAGTGGGGGAAATAGACCCATAAGATAGAGGTTTTGCTCAATACACACCAATATCTGATTGGGTGTTGTTGCAAATGATCAGCCTAACACCATGGCAAGAACACTAGTTTGCAGGTCATCTGCTCTCAGGAACGCTAGTGAAGGACTGTGCCAACAGCAGCAGCATTCCCTGAAACTAATCACTTGGAGAAACTAGTGTAAAATGCCCTGACACAAATGTCAAAGTAACCTGCTAGTTTATGATGGGGATTAGAATGACCACGTGGTCTTTAAAAACCTGCTCTCAATTTATGAACATTTTTTTCTTTTAATTTTTTAATATCTCCTCAAATCTGACATGGACAAATGCCCTGAACCACTATTTTCCACTCAAAGATTTAGCCTGGGTCTTCCCATGAGTCACATTCTTGGGAGCAGCACACCATAGACATTATTCTTTCTGATTCTTTGGGAATCTGATGTATTAATTTAATAAATACTTATACATAGTATTTATTATGTACAAGGTATTGTTCCAATTACTTTACTAATAATTACTTTGTCAGTAATATATACTACTTAACAACACCACAAGGTAAGCACTATTATGCCCATGTTACAAAAGAGGAAACTGAGGCATGAAAAGCCAGATAAGTTGTCCAGGTTCATGAAACAGTCAGTGGGAGAAGCAAGATTTATTATGTATTCCATGTTGGGCAGCCAGAATCCTCATTCTAAGTGCCTCTCTATGCCAACCGTTCTTTGTTCCATCTTGCTCTGAGCCTCACTTTAAGCTAGATTAGGTCAGATCATTCTTCTAGTTTCTCTCCAGACTTCATAAACTGTGGCTCTATGCTGAGGACCCTCAAGCCAAGTTATTTCATTTCTAGGTTTCCCATTTAGACCTCATCCTGGTTATCTTCCTAGCTAGCTGGTTACAGTCCTAGAATGGGGGAATAATCACACTGAAAGTACTTGGCTATATCAAAGAGGAGTATTTTTTAAGAAAGATAGTGGAAAAATAAACAGAGCTTATTTTTCATATCTTGAGTCAAATCATTGAATAGATTTGGATTTATTTAAAATGTAAGCATTTGACAAATCAGGTTGAATCAGGTCACAGTTTCAAAGAAGAGAGACACAACCTGAGTGTCTTAGTAAATGAGTGCTTCCTGCAATAAAAACAGAAGAGATATCTGAGAAACCTCATGGCCAGTCTGTGGGAAACCAAAGCATGATTCACTGCTGTTCAGGGCCTGGCAGTTGATCTGACCAATGGCAACAGCTGTGGTGTTCTGCCCAGCTTGGGCCTCCGATTCTCCGACAACATCCTTTTCCCTGTACCGCCAGCCCATCCTCCACCAACTCCTGCATCCTTTCCAGTCTCTGTGCCTCCTGCTTTCTGTTTCCTGATGAATTCCACTTCCCCAGGCTTCAAACTAAATGGTAAATTTGCTTCTATTAGTGGAATGGGACTCTGAGTCACTCTTTTTTTTCTAATCCTCTCCATATTCTAAATTTTATCAGGAGCATATATTGTAATGTATTATCATTTTAAAAACCATTGGGACATGTCAGAAATTGTTCATTCTAATACATGCCATTTTTCTTGCATCAAACTGTCTACATGACAGTCTCCAAATATTTTATTTATTTATTTTCATTTTTATTATTTATGCTGTGATAGTTGTTCTTGCTTTCTCTCCTTCTTCCCAGGTCTACCCATCCCCACTCTCCCTTCCCCAAGCCAGTCCTCATAATGTTGTCTGTGTCCATGAATTGTTCATAAATGTTTTTTGGTTATTCCCTTCCCCATCTTTCATCTCATTCTCCCCACATCTTTTCCAGCAGCTGTCAGTCTATTTTATGTATCTAAGCTTCTGGTACTATTTTGTTTGTTAGTTTATTATGTTCATTAGATTCCATATATATGTGAGCTCATGTGGTATTTTTCTTCCACTGACTGGCTTAATTCAGTCAGTATAATTTTCTCTAGGCCCATCCAGGATGTTGCAAAAGGTAGGAGTTTCTTGTTTTTACTGCTGTATACTATTCTACTATATAAATGTACCACAGGGTTTTTAGACAGTCATCTACTGATGGGCATTTAATCTGTTTCCAAATCTTGGTTATATAAATAGCACTGCTATAACCATAAGGGTGCATATATATATTTTGTTTTGATGTTTTGGGATCTTTGGGATATGTTCCCAGAAGTGAATTCTCTGGGTCAAAAGGGAATTCTCTTTTTAATTTTTTATGGATACTCCATAGAGGATTCCACAGTGGTTGCACCAGAATACATTCCCACCAACAATGCAGAAGTGTTCCCTTTTCTCCATATCCTTGCCAATGCTTGTTGTTTGTTGATTTATTGATGGTAGCCATTCTGATAGGTAAGATGATATCTCATTGAAATATTAACTTGAAGTTCTTGGATGATTAGTGATGTTGAGCATTTTTTTAGACCTCTATGGCCCTCTGTATGTCCTCTTTGGAGAAGTGTCTACTCAGGTCTTTTGCCCATTTCTTAATTGGGTTGTTTGTCTTACTGGCATTGAGTTGTATTAATTTTTCATATATTTTGGAGATTAAACCCTTGTCAGATATATCATTTGCAAAAATGTTCTCTCATATAGTGGGTCCTTTATTCACCTTGCTGATGGTTTCTTTAGCTGTATAGAAGCTTTTTAATTTGATATAGTCTCTTTTGTTTATTTTCTGCTTTGTTTCCAGTGCCTTAGGATATATATTGGCAACAATATTTCTATTTTGACTATCTGAGATTTTACTATCTATGCTTTCTTCTAGGATTTTTATGGTTTTGCAACTTATATTTAAGTCTTTGTATTCATTTTGAGTTTATTTTTGTGTATGGTATATGTTGGTGGTGTAGTTTCATTTTTTTGTATGTACCATTCCAGTTTTTCCAATACCATTATTGAAAAGACTGTTTTGCTCCATTTTATGTTTTTGCCACCTTTATCAAATATCAATTGCTCATACTGGTGTGGGATTATTCTAGGGCTCTCTGTTCTGTTCCATTGATCTGTTCTTGAGCCACTACCAGGCTGTTTTTATTATAGTGGCCTTATAGTATAGTTTCATATTAGGAGTTGTGATACTTCCAGCTATGTTCTTCTTTTGCAGGATTGTTGAGGCTATTCAGGGTCTTTTTGGGTTCAAAATAAATTTTTGAAATATTTGTTCTGGTTCTGTGAAGTATGCCATTGGTATTTTAATTGGAATTGCCTTGAGTTTATTATAGACTGTTTTGGGTAGAATGGACATTTTAATGATGTTAATCCTTCCAATTTCTGAACATGGGATATGCTTCCATTTATTTGTATTTTCCTCAATTTCTTTCTTCAGTGGCCTATAGTTTTCCTAGTACAGGTATTTTACCTCTTCAGTTGAATTTATTTCTAGGTACTTTAGTCCCCAAATATTTAAAAAATTAATTATAGATTATAAATTGTGTTGTTACATTGTCAACACATGTCACTGAAAAAAGAGGAATCTGGATGGTTTCTGGCCAAGATGGAGGCATAGGTAGAAAACCTTTGCTTCTCACACAACAGAAAGGAGGATAACAACCAATCTAAAATCAATAAACAACTAGAAGCACCAGAAAATCAAACTGCATGGAACTCCGACAGCCAAGAAATTAAAGAAAAAATTAACCAGAACAACCAGACTGGTAAGGCAGACTGTGCAGCCTGACTCAGAAAAAATGCATCCAGGCAGCTGAGGGGAGGGGCTGACTGCTGAGCTCTGCAGAGCTGCGAGGGAGGGACTGACTTTAGGGGAAAACTGAGACTCAGAGCTGACTGTGGGCTATGGCTGGGGTTGCCGCAGTGGGAGATGGTGCCAATCTGACTCCAGGGTCTGATGGAAAGTGTGCTAGCAATGAGCAGCCAAGCTGGTTGTTCCCTCTCTGGCCCCTCCTACACAGGCAGCTTGACAAAAAGGGTTGCCCTTCCTAGGTGAATACCTGAGGCCCTGCCCTTTATAACTTATCAGGTGTGCCAAGATAAAGAAATATGGCCCAAATGAAAGAACACAGCAAAACCTCAGAATTAAGCGATGAGGAGGTTGTCAACTTATCTGATGGAGAATTTAAAGCCCTGGTAATCAAAATGCTCATAGAACTGATAGAGCTTGGTCAAAAAAAATGAAGAAATGAGTGCAACATACCCAAAATGAAATAAAGCAAAATATTCAGGGAACCAACAGTGACAAGGAGGATACCAAGATGCAAAGCAATGATTTGGAACAAAAGAAAGAAATAAACATCCAACTGGATCGGAATGAAGAAACAAGAATGCAAAAAAATGAAGAGAGGCTGAGGACTCTCTGGGACAACTTGAAACATTCCAATATCCAAATTATAGGGATGCCAGGAGGAGAAAAGCAACAGCAAGAAATTGAAAACTGATTTGAACAAATAATGAAGGAAAATTCCCCAATATGGCAAAGGAAATAGACTTCCAGGAAGCCCAGAGAGTCCCAAAGAAGTTGGACCCAAAGAGGAACACACCAAGGCACACCGTCATTAAGTAACCCAAGATTAAGGAGAGAATCCTAAAGGCAGAAAGAGAAAAGGAGAGAGTTACCTCCAAAGGTGTTCCCATAAAGCTATCAGCTGATTTCTAAAAAGAAGACTTACAGGCAAGAAGGGGCTGGGAAGAAATATTTGAAGTCATGAAAAAAAGGACCTACATCCAAAATTAGTGTATCCAGCAAAGCTGTCATTTAGAATGGAAGGGCAGATAAAGTGCTTCCCAGATAAGCTCAAGTTAAAGGAGTTTATCATCACCAAACCCTTAGTCTATGAAATGTTAAAGGGACTTATCTAAGAAAAAGATAAACAATATGAACAATAAAATGACAACAAACTCATAACAATTAAATGAACCTAAAAGAAAAGAAAAACAACAAAAACAAAAACTAAGCAAACAACCAGAACAGGAACAGAATCAGAGAAATGGACACCACGCAGAGGGAGTTCATTGGGGAGGGGGAGGGGAAGAATGGGGGGGAAATGTACAGGGAAGAAGCATAATTAGTAGCCATAAAATAGATGGGGAAAGATGAAAAATGGTATAGGAAGCAGAGGACTCTAAGAACGTATATGTTCAACCGATGGACATAAACTAAGGGGCAGGGAATGCTGGAGGGTTGGTTTGAGGAATGCTGGAGGGTTGGGAAGGCAGAATGGAGGGGGGATAAAAGGGGAAAATTGGGAAAACTGTAATAGTGAAATCAATAAAAAGTACTTAAAAAAGAGGAATCTGGCCAGCTTTACACAGTTGAACAGTATGTATCTCTCCTATCTCAAGAGTTAACTGTTTTTTTGTCCAAGTGCTTATGCCTCTGAGAAGTCAACCTGGAGGAAGGACTGATGGAGGCAAACCCTCAGTGACAGTGATGGCACTTTATGCCGGTGGCCGATAAGTATGCACAGCCTGAGCCTTGGGGAACTGAGAACATTCAGAATAATTCCGCTTCAGAAACCTGTCGGCCTCTCTTGCCACATCCACAGACCCACAGTTTCCTTAGACATTTCAACAAGGGAGTGCTTCAGGCAACAAACATTTTTTGTTTGTTTTAATTTTGAAATATTGCCCACAGAAACATTTTCTTGCTCTTGACATTGTTTTTTTTTTTAATGTCAAGATTGGGATGCATATATAATTAGTTGTGTGCTTGCTCTGTCTTACTAAAATAAGCATGAAGTTTGTTTGCACAGTAAGCCTCTAGTAAACATTTGATGGGTTAATTAATTAACAAGTGAACGTAAGTGGGCATCACATATGCGTGTCTTCTCTACAAGGTGATATACATTCTTGGTGGAAGTAAGAACATCTTACTCCTTTTATGTATAATGTGTACAGATATATATGTAGTACGTAATCAGATATACAGTATACCTGTGGTGTTACAATGTCATTGTGTGAGGTGGTTAGAGGAAGAAGGGATCTCAAAACTCCTTCTAGGTGAGGGCAACAATAAAGTAGTTGAGAAAAATACTGAATCAGCTATTGGGATGAATGTACTTCAGTGTTTTTCTATAGAAGCATTCATACCATACACAGTATTGCTGTGAAGTAGGAACTTGATTGCAGTTTCTACCAAGGTGTAGTACCTTACTCTTCTGTGAGTGTGAAGCAGTGATTTTCATTTCAAGGACAAATTCATCATGAACCTGATATAATTTGGGGGGAGCAGCTTTATTTTCGGGTAAAGGCCTGTTAATAATTATACATGGTAACACTATGATTTTTAGACTGAAATTGAAAAAGGTGAATGAGAGGTGTTCCAATGGCTTCTCTTCCACTTATACATTCCTCTCATCCATCATTTCCCCATTAAGCAAAGTGTTCTGAAGACCACATGTGACTGACTATGTTTTATATTGAAACCTACACTTAGGGAGTTAATTAAGAAAATAACCTTTTAATTAATTTCTTGAGTGCTTATCAGTATGAAGGTGACTGTCAAACTCATTTTAAAGAAACATTTTTGTTTCAGCTATTGGTACTTATTAGACAATTCAGTGATTTCAAAGTGTGTTTTTGGGAATGGCGAAATATGATGATGCTAGTTCTGCTAGGTTTCTTAAAGTCAAGGAAGTGAATTAGTCAAAAGCAATGCAAAGCAAAAGAAAAAAAGATAAGTTTTATGATACTAACTTTAATATGTACACACAGAAAGAAAAGACTTTCAAAATAGAGACATAATAGACATAATGCCAGTTAAGTAATGTCATAACAAATCTTTTTATAAGGTGAAATTTATTTAGAGTACAGTGTCTGAGACTTGTATAAATGAATACACATGCAGATATGGAATAAGAGGACTTTCCAAATAATGGTAACTTTTCAATAAGTGATCTTGCCATGGTGCAGGTAGTTCTTGTAGTATGTACTGGCTTGTTATGGTTTCTAGTTTTCATTATTATGGTTGGCAGAAAATGCCCCTCAAAGATGTTCATGTCATTTTCCCTGGAATGTGTGAGTATATAGCATTACCTGTAAAAGGACAATTAATTTTGCAGATGGATTTAAGGTTGCTAATGAACTGATCTGTGTTATAGTTGAAAGTTGTGTTGCTAGAAATAGCCATAGGGAAGCCTGTTGTTTGTTCATAGCCAAGAAGTGGGCTGTTACCCTTTAAGCAAGCAGATGTTGCAAGC